>JAWPHD010011413.1:0-84204 GCA_037043455.1 Cyrtodaria siliqua
GAAACGAGTTATGAATTATTTTAATTTTAAAGAGCCTTTTGGCAAGTTAAAATAATTCATAACGAGGTTCATAAATCTTATATGGAATGGGAACGAGTTTAAGATCCTTTTTATCACATAACATTGCAATCAAATTAGTAAAAATTAATTCAGATGGACATAGAACCGCCACGACATCAGACACACTTTAGTGCCAAAACGTCATAAAATATGTGACGTCATAACGTCGCGTCTCACACATAATGTTGCGTATAAAAGAGTGTGTTTTTAACCTCTTTACAAAATAGCAGTTTACGCCAACCTTTTAACAAACCAACAGCAATGTTTTGTATAACGTGCTTTATTATTATAAGCTGTCACAAATAATAAATTTATGACTCAGATCTGGGTGAATTTGTAATAAATAAAATTGTTTCAGTTAATAAACTTGCGTAGTGTTACAGGTTTAACTCAACCAATCATACAATAGAATATTAAATGGGTGTTTGACACTGCTAACAAGGGACGTTATGTGATAATACAAACTCTGTTGTTACCAGAGCGAATGGACATGTTTTCGGACTTGACCAAGTTTCAAGATTGAAAAACAAAGTTATTGAGCGGACATCATCAAAATTGTCAATAATTAAAGGGCCGTTACCGGGCGATTTTCAATAATTAAAGGGCCATAACTTGAACTTGACTGAGATACTATGCCCATAAACATTATTTCCAAGTTGAAATAAGATTGGATAATATGTTTATATTTAAAATTAAATATAAATGTGAGAGAACTTGTTTTGAATGTCTCTCCAACAGAAAACATATGTAGAGGGTGTCCTCAATTTCGAAATACCAGAGAATTGAGGTCTATTAAAGATTGGATGAAACTAGTCCTACAATGTTCACCAGACAAAATATAGCATTTTCCCATATTTCAAAATGGCTATTGACTGGTTTTCAGTCATCCAAGCTTGTATTAATATAAATATATTAACAGTTCAATACTGGTTAAAATAGAAAATAAAAGCCGTACAGCAGCATATAGCTGTTTTTTTTGAAATTTTGTTGGCAAATATTATTAAAATTTTGACTTGAGATTTCTATATATTGAAAGAAATATGAAGGTGCTCGAGTGTCCTCAAGGACAAAATATGTACTATTACTCTTGTAACTCACCTCACTGACAAAACTAAACACAGGACATGTCTTCTGCAGGTCGCCTGTATGCGTAACACTTAATGGTTTAGGCAGATTGATTGTTCGTACCACATCATACAGTCTTAACAGTACACCCTGTTCATGTAAATCGTTCACATATGTTTCCACTCTGTCTTTATCACTTGACTGCTCTTTTGATGTTTCTTTATTTTCATTTTTCTCTGTCTTCGCTGTTGATGCGTCTTCACTTTCACTTTCTTCTTCCACTGCCGCCACGTCTTCCTGAACCTCTGAATTATATATTTTCACATGATTCAAACTAACCATTGACTTCAAAATTGTTCCATCTCTCTTCTCCAGCCTGACATTGTTACCCTGAATTTCAGCCACAACATAGGGACCAGTGTAGGATGTCTGAAGATTGCCTTTGGATTTTCTTCCTGCCCTCTGCATGTTGTATTTAAGAACTTCATCCCCAACTTGAACCTGGGTATATGGCCTTTTCTTCTTGTTTGCTGTTTTGTAATCTTTCTGTTGCTTTTTCTTGGCCTTGTCTGTATTGGTCTTAACGCGAGTACTTGTAACTTCCCTCTCTATTCTCCGCCTGGCCATATCAACCTGAAGAAACTCTTCCGTGGGGACGCTCAGAGGCACATCTCCCTGAAAAAAAACGTAAGTTTAGTATTGTTTTTTTATGTTCATTCTTATTTAAGAAACTAAATGCCAAAATAACAGCAAAATTACACTACAAAACCGTTTACCAAAACTCTATCCAGGTGTTCAGGTCATATAATAATGTATATGTGCCAATTAAAGGTATATGATTTTTTCACGGGTTCTTAAAAACCCGTGGTTGAATGAATGAAAAATTGGCAACTTAATTCAATGCTCAAGTTCTGGGGTTTGGTTAGACTGATCAATGCCGTTTATATTATGTCTTCTCAAAATAGGTAAGTTATAATAAAATATCTCTGTCCATGTACATATGATGTAAAATTTGACTGCTATTGGTGGGATAACTACTTTAACTACTCATAATAATGACCTTATGATGTGTAATATTAGAAGAATTGAACCAAGTTTTTAAAACAAGCTTACATTATTGGATAAATACATTTTCTAAAACTCCTTTCAAGTAAGAAACCATGACATGGAGTAAAATATAAAAGGGCTTGAATCACTCTACTAACTAGAATGATCAGGGGCAGGTGAGGTAACTGAAAGGACCAGGAAGACCATAAGAGTATACATCATTGAACAACTGAAGAAAAATATCTAAGTGAAAAAGGGGTATAATTCAGTTTAAATGGATAGAAGAGTTATGACCCTTTTCTGTACGAGTACCTTTCATGACAGTGAATAGCATTACAATCATATATATATGACAATTTTAATTTAACAATTCTAAGTAGAACAATATAGTTACATAGTTATCACTGTCTACAGACTTGGGAAATATACTGATAAAAATAAGTGTAGCAAGTAAATAACATAAAAATCCTGTGTACCAGATTCTAGGATATGTGTAGAAGTCATGGGAAATATAACTTACATAATTATCGGTTATATTGTCTCAACGGAAATATTCGAAAACAATAGCAACATGTGGTAATCTACATGTTTTACAGAAATTATAATTTCGCTCTTATTTCAATGTAAAGGCAGGTAATTTCACAAATGGTAAAATTTAGTTCCCTATATCTTTATAATGGCAAGGAAATTGTTGATTGTTTTAGCATTTTTTATAACTTGAGACCCATAACAGTCATTTTGTAATGGTTAATATTGCTGTTTACCTTATTTGTATTTTTAAATATGAAATAGTATATTTTAACTAAATGGGAGATAACTCTGATACTAACACTGGAATACAAAAAGTAAGTGAAAAAGAAGATCAACCTTAGTCATGCCAATGATTTAAAATACTTCACATAAAATAAAACATTTATTTAAGCTAGTTGTGCATAAGGGCATGCTAAACTTTATTTTTTCAGTATATGTTGGAGGGTATTTTGGGAATAATTGCTAAAATTATCCTCGAGTTTGCACTATACATAAAGCTTGACCATACAATATGACGATTATTAGACTACACTGTAGATTGAAAAAAAAATATAGCGGTTTATAGTATTCCCTTTATCCTGAAATAGCCATTACTCCCAGCAGTAATTGTTGAACGTAAATGACAATGTTATATGATAATCATAGGCTATAAATGTATACCCAATGTTATGAAAATGACATTTGGATTAATATTTTGACCTTGACTTTGATCTTATATATAATTATGGGCACATGACTATAGTCACAGGGTTCTTAACAGACTTCAAAACTGAAGAGTATTTTACCATCGACTCAACAATCCCAAGAGCCAAAACTATCATGTCAAGAGATAAATACAAGTAAGACAAATTACTAGTTGTAGCTTGATTTCATTTTTGTATTAGAATGTTGAGATGATCAAAGGCTGATTTAATAAACTGATACAATTTATGTGCGTCAAAATAAAAACCATAAAAAAATGGTGCATCAGAATTAGGTCAAATTGAAATAGCATGTGTCGGGATCCAAGAGTAAGGTTATAAATCGTAAGTCTGATGAAGAAATATAAAGATTCGGAAAAGTGGTACCCAAGTGTCCATGTTAAGCTTTTATGACAATGAGTTTGGAACGGAGATAATGACCTTGCCAACTGTCAAGATGTGTACATCCTAAAAGATTGAAGTAATGCAAAAGTTATACCCAATGCAGCTGACCCAATGCCTTTTTTACAAAAAAAATGTCGTAAAAAGGAGAACCCACCATACTTTGTGATCCTATAACTGCACTTTAATTCTTTTTTTATCCTTAATATCCAATTTACCTCCAATCCAAATGTCTTGGCGTCTGGCTCGGGTATAAAGCCTCTCTCCCATACAACAAGAAGAACGGTGAAAACTTCGTTGAACATTGGGGCTTTGTGTTTATGGCAAACAACACTTCTTCTAGACGCTCATCCCAGTCTGTACTATGCTCGTTGATATACTTGCTCAGGGCACTAGAGGTATAAAGAGGATAAACATTCATAAATATTTGTCAATATTAACTCCAATTATCACTTGTACCATAACTCTAATGGTTTTTCTTTGTTCTTGCTTACAGTATAATTTTCATAAACCTGAGGGTCTGAGCCTAATCCGTGCTATAACTGCCGGTATATTTCAGCTGTGCTATAAATGACATAATCGGCATTTATAATACCATGGTCTACCCAATTTTGCATGTGCGTAGTGGTAATGTTTACACACAACCTGTCAATCAAAATGTCAATTACCGGCATTGAATGGCTATGGTACAAAACATATATTTCTCGTATGCAATTTATACAGCACTATCGGTCCTGCGGCCCTCGAAAAGCAGTATAAATCGCATATACTCAAAAAATTATGCTATAAATATTACTTAATGTACTTCATAAAGCAGAGCGACACATTTTGGTAAAACATTGCAAAGTGGATGGATGTAGGACTATATTAGATGCCTGATGGAAACATTTAGAGAAAAATCTTTAGAAAACCCGAAGACCTCAAATCACTGAGTTCAGGTTGTGACACTATTTGCCAAATTTCAACAAACTAATAGAGATTCTAAGCTCTACATTACAATGCTTAACTGGGACTGGAACATACAGAACTGATTACAATGCGAGATGCAAGTGATTATTTTGTTGAATCAGGAAGTCTGCGAGTTCTAAACAATTCTGTTTTATTCCCTTCAGATTTCTGGCAATTAATGCTCACCCTTTGATAGTTTGGTTGGTTCGTTCATCAAGTCCATTCGTCTGCGGATGATATGCTGCTGTCATTCTGTGGCTTATGTTCCACTCATCACAAAGATGTTTATTCACCTGAGTTGGAGAAAAAAAAGAGTCTGAACCTACATATATGCATTATAACCTAAAACAGAAATAATTCAGAATTTAGAATTCATAAATATATTTTTTTTAAAAATCAGCATTTATTTTGTTTCAATTAATTAACTGAACTTAAGAGAAAATATTTAAAGGAACACAGGGCAATCTTAAATTGTATAAAACTCGCGGCATCCTTTAGCTTTCTTTTTTTCTTACATAACCTGCAATTGTTTCATCAATTATTTATTATTGAAATAGTTCAAAGAAAGTGTTTTGCACATAACTAACTTTGATTACATTGCACAAATAATATTTTTCAACCTATGGTAGAATAACAAAGGAATAACTAAAAACTAACAAGAGGTCAATGACCTTCAAGCTCTACTGATTAGATTTTGATTTCAGGAAGCAGTCGCTACAAACTTGTTTTTTGAAAATGTATTTTTAGCCGTGGCGGCCATCATGAACTTCAGGCCGACCTCAAATTTTGCTAGGCTCAATTGGACATCAAGAGCAACATTCCTGTGAAGTTTCATGAAAATCAGTCAAGTAGTTTCAGAGGAGTAGTCGCTACAAGTTTTCATTATATAACTCTATGTAAACTCTATGTAAAAAGATGGCCGCTGCAGCCATGTTTAACGTCAAATCAAAACGATTTTCGACAAGGACCAACATCATGTCATGCTGATCATTTTAGAAAAAGTCCCATATCAATATCACTTAGAGTTTTCAAGAAGTAGTCGCTACAAACTTGTTTTTTAAAAACCTATTTTTAGATTTGGTGGCCATCTTGGATTTCACATCAACATGAATTTTTGTTAGGATCAACTAGATTTCATGGGCAACATTTCTGTAAAGTTTCATGAAAATCCATTCAGTAGTTTCAGAGGAGTAGTCGCTACAAAGAAAAGTTTACGGACAGACAGACGGACGGACGGACGACGGACGCCGCACCACGGCATAAGCTCTGCTGATCAGTCGAGCTAAAAATTGCACTTAATTATATGCAAGCAGGTTTAAAGTTAAAAACATACTGCATTAATAAATCCATAGGCTAATCTTAATGATTCATTCATTCCATGGCCATGTGTCCCTTTAAATATTCTCAATTTTATACAGGAAACAACAGGGTGGAAAGGTCATAGCATATCCATTTAAAACAAAAGGCGCATAATGTACTCTGACAACGAAGCACTCTAATGACAACATAAACCAATCAGCAAGTTATTGAATTACAACAGATAGCCTGTGAATGCTCTACTGGCTAACATTGCTCTTTATCGGGGAATTCCATCAAAATCAGGGAATTTCATCAAACTCCCTTCAAAACTGTTAAAGTTATGGTTGAGATACAGTTTTTGACCCCTCTGACCTTGACCTTTGAGGAACAGACCCAATTCTTATGTGCGACACATCTTCTATCATGCTTAACATTTGTAATTTGATTAAAATCCCTTCATTAGATTAGGATTTTTGACTGATACACAATTCTGCTATGGTCGTGATCTTTGACCTCCAAGTGTGACATTGACCTCTGAGGAATGTACCTGATTTTTGCACGTGTCAAGCCTTCTGAGTATGATTAACAATTATTTTAAGTTTCATGCAATTCGCTGAAACACAACTCATTTGACCATTGACCTCCAAGTGTGACTTTGAAAAATTAAGTTAAGAACCATATAAATTTTGTGCATGCGACATCTTCTCTTTATGCTGAAGTTGACATTTCTGTGTAGTTTTACTCAAATCTATTAAGTGGTTCTTGGAGTTATGGCTGAGACACAACTTTGACTCATATGGCCTTGACCTCCAAGTGTGACTTTGACCTTTGAGGTATGGACATTATTGTTATATGCTACAACCCTTCTCATCATGCTAAACATTTCTAGTTTTATCAAAATCCATTTTATTAGTAGTTTAGGAGATATGGCTGCTGGTGCTAAAATACAGTATTTTTGAACAATTCAAGGGTGACTGCTGTTTCTGTTCCGATATGGCTAGTTTTCAAACTTGTCCAAGCTGTATAATGTTAGCACATCATGTTATTTTTGTCATTGCATACCTGGTTTATGAATTCACGACCTTGGTCGGTCAAAATGGCGTTCATTGCTCCGTGTCTGTACAGAATCTTTTTCAGGCATTTGGAAACCTCAATCGCCGTTTTGTTAGGAATTGGAAAGGCCTCAACCCATTTTGTGTAGTAATCGGTCGCCGTGAATATGTATGATTGTCCTTGTTCTGTTTCCTGGAATGGACCCATCAGGTCACATCCAACTAACTCAAATGGACGAGTAACCTGCAAAGTAGATATAGAACAAATAATACAAGGAACTTTAGAAATGTGACAGCTCTTCTTAACAAGTGGCCCGAGAGGGCCTGTGGCCACTCTACTCTTATAATGTTGGGATGTGGTGTCTGATATAGATGGTTTTCAACTTTTCCAAATTTTTGCTGAAATGAACATTCTCGACAAGTCTTGTTAAGATGAACAAGGTTTGAACCTACATACCCAAAATATGCACTGTATATTTCAAAATTACGCTGATTTCTCTTAGTATTCTTAATTTGAGCAAGTACATAATAGTCTGAATCTATTCATTGCATGCTGTCTTTTTCTTGACAGTCTATAATTTTATTATTGATTGGGCATTATTACAATATTTTTTCCGCACCCCCACCCATAATTATGATATTTGTTAAGATGATACTTATAGTGATCACAAAAAAGCTTTTGTATGCAAAACACCTACTTACATGTATTTGTTTAAGTTCAGGTTTTTTCGCTGGTTTAATTGGATCTGATTTCTGGCATTTCTCACACAGTTTTATCTGAAATTTAGAAAATTTTACCTTTACATGTTTTAATACAATAGGGTAAAGTGATCTTTATTCGGACCTGATATTGAGTCGACTATTTTTTTCTGATTTGGTACTCTTTTTACATTACCACAAATGCACATGAAGTGCAAACAATAGCAACAGGGAACCAGTTTGATGTTTATTGTAACCACTGGAACCCAGCAAGAACTTATATAAAATATTGCTGTTTCCAGTATGATTGCAAAGGAGGTATATGAAAACCTGTTTTTCCTTGATAATGAGTCGGACATAGTGTATACCATCATGTAGTTTCATCATGTGTCACATGTTCGATGAAACTAACATAAAAAAATAAAAGAAAACAAAATGATCATCCAGTGAGGCCTCTATAGCCCAGTGGTAGAGCACTGGGTCCACAAGCGGAAGGTCGTGGGTTCAAACCCCGCCGGATGCTGGTCTCTCCATATCATGTTTCATTAATTCATTGCTTATCATTAATCACTGGGCATATATAGATCTTAACCAATTTAAATACAAACAATCACTCTATGAGAACTGTCAGCTAGACTATCAGAAGCACCATATTGCACCAGTTATACACACTGGGCATATATAGATATTAACCAATATGAACACAATCACTCTATGAGAACTGTCAGCTAGACTATCAGAAGCACCATATTGCACCAGTTATACACACTGGGCATATATATAGATATTATTCGATATGAACACAATCACTCTATGAGAACTGTCAGTTAGACTATCAGAAAGCACCATATTGCACCAGTTATACACACTGGACATATATAGATATTAACCTATATGAACACAATCACTCTATGAGAACTGTCAGTTAGACATTCAGAAGCGCCATATTGTACCAGTTATACACACTGGACATATATAGATATTAACAGATATGAACACAATCACTCTATGAGAACTGTCAGTTAGACAATCAGAAGCGCCATATTGTACCAGTTATACACACTGGACATATATAGCTTTTAACCGATATGAACACAATCACTCTATGAGAACTGTCAGGTAGACTATCAGAAGCACCATATTGTACCAGTTAACCGATATGAACACAATCACTCTATGAGAACTGTCAGCGAGACTAACAGAAGCGCCATATTGTACCAGTTATACACACTGGGCATATATAGATATTAACCAATATGAACACAATCATTATATGAGTACTGTCAGTTAGACAATCAGAAGCGCCATATTGCACCAGTTATACACACTGGGCATATATAGATATTAACCAATATGAACACAATCACTCTATGAGAACTGTCAGCGAGACTAACAGAAGCGCCGTATTGTACCAGTTAACCGATATGAACACAATCACTCTATGAGAACTGTCAGCGAGACTAACAGAAGCGCCATATTGTACCAGTTAACCGATATGAACACAATCACTCTATGAGAACTGTCAGCGAGACTAACAGAAGCGCCATATTGTACCAGTTATACACACTGGGCATATATAGATATTAACCAATATGAACACAATCATTATATGAGAACTGTCAGACAATCAGAAGCGCCATATTGCACCAGTTATACACACTGGGCATATATAGATATTATATAGAGTTCTTTTCATACAGGCCGAGTTTCTCTCCATATTGGTCTTGTTTTTAGCATATGATGCGTGCAGTTTCCTGCAAACCACGGCAGATAATAAGTAGTTAATTAATAATAACCAATATGAACACAATTCTATGAGAACTGTCAGCTAGAAAACCAGAAGTGCCATATTGTACCAGTTTTAATCACTGGACATATATAGATATTAACCAATATAAATACAAACAATCACTCTATGAGAACTGTCAGCTAGACTATCAGAAGCACCATATTGCACCAGTTATACACACTGGGCATATATAGATATTAACCAATATGAACACAATCACTCTATGAGAACTGTCAGCTAGACTATCAGAAGCACCATATTGCACCAGTTATACACACTGGGCATATATATAGATATTAACCGATATGAACACAATCACTCTATGAGAACTGTCAGTTAGACTATCAGAAGCACCATATTGCACCAGTTATACACACTGGACATATATAGCTATTAACCTATATGAACATGAAAAACATGAGTGAATCTGAGTCAAATTTGACTTTACCAGTTATGTAATAAACCTGATTTAAGAAGTGCCATTTAAGGAGTACCATTTAATAGGGTAACACTTATCAATGACAGCTTGCTTAATTGAAGTTTCATAACTGGAACCATACTATCATTTCTTGATATTAAAAAACAACAAATTATTACCCTTTACAAAGAAGCTTTCTGACTTTTTCTTGTAATAATGTCTCTTGTTTCTCTCAGATTTTGTAGATGTGTCTTCAAGATGAGCTGGAAATTTATCACAATTAGATTTGATAAAAGTTATTAGATCACTATATTCACTGGTATCCATTATAATGAATCACAAAGTTATCAGAACTTGGTCACTACTGCACAAACTCACAAGAATCAAATTACATTGAAAATATGTATGGTAGCATTACAAGAAAATTATTTCAAGTGAAATGAGTCTTAATGAATGATAAAATTGTGAATAAATCATATATATATATTCCAATGTCTCATTTTAATTTAGGCATCCTCATAACCAATTTGATTGGCTTTCAGCACCTTTGATTTCATTGGCAGAAAAAATACTATACATCACACCTTATACCTGTTGCATATTGTAAAACAATAACTGACAATATACATGAAATATGACACCTGAAGCCACAAACAAATTAATAATATTATTATGTCTGTGCTGAAAATAACTTTTATGAAATACCAGAATGGTGTTTTTTATTCGTTTGGAACAAGACTTTAAAAAAAAAAATGTATGACACCTGAAGCCACAAATTAATAATATTATTATGTCTGTGCTGAAAATAACTTTTATGAAATACCAGAATGGTGTTTTTATTGAACAAGACTTAATTAAAAAAAAAAATGTATACTATAATAGTTCTGAATTGTTCATTTACCTTGTAACTCTTTTTTCTCATATTACAAATCCTTGTAAGTGTACTTGTTTCTATGCATGTTCGACTTCTATAGAGGATCTTACACGAGTACTCATTCATTATTGAATTTATTAATCAAGTTGCCAAGCATTATATCATTTTTGCTAACGAGTTTAATAAATTCAATAATGAATGAGAACGAATGTTAGATTTTATTTATCACATAACTCACATATCGACTTTAACCTTCATCCTTGGCCATGCTAGTGGGTATTGAACAGAGTTATGGAACATGTGTCTGCTAGCATTCACGCTTTATTGAAGTTGTAGAAATAATTAGCAATAACCTATTGAAATAAAGGAATTGCCTAAAAAGTATAACCAGAATTTTGAAGTCGAAAAAAGAACATAACTTTGCTTAAATGTAATACAGAGTTAATATTGAACATGTGTCTACTATTGCCCTTGATATTGCAAGCTTTACTGAAGTTTTGTTGATGTACTACTTTCAGTTATTAAAATAAATGGACTTGTCAAAAAAGAACTTAAACCAGAAATTCAAAGTAATAAAAAAGTCATGGTTTTGCTTAAATGCCATATAGAGTTATGGAACATGTGTCTACCAGTGTCCTTGATGGTACTGAGGACATATTTCAAGATTCACTGACCGGTGGTTGCATAAATAACATGACTTGACCAACAACTGAAAAACAACCTCGACGCAGACGTTGAGTATACCTAGAACAGCTGTTCTTATTCTACAAATAGTAAAACTTAAAAAAGAAATACTCTGGCTTTCAAACTGACGGAAAAAAAAATCTGGCCAGTGTATTAGGCGAAATAAAAATCCCAGCTTTAAAGAAATGAAAAAAATATTCCTGCTCTAAGGAAAATCCCAGCCCCCCCCCCCCCCCCCCCCCCCCCCCACAGAAATCAAAATGGTCGGTCCCTTATTCCATTATGTACAAAGCAGCTGATTGTGTTTTATAGTAAACTGTTTTAGACTTTTAAATGTCATTCACAGAAATCAGTTTGTGTCTGTGTTTTTTGGGTGACTACTGGTACAGTCAAACCTGGTCATCCTGGTTTAAGCACCCACCTGTCATAAGCGACCACTTTGAATTCCCCCTGACGAGTTTTGCTATTAATTGATAAAGCGACCACCTCTCCAGTCTAACGTAACCAACAACCGCATAATTCTATACCAAAAGACCCATTTTATGATCAATTAGCGACCGCCATTTTTTTTCTTCAGAAAATCAGACTGAAAAAAACAAAAACAGTTTAGCTATCGATAATTCACACAAAAACGAGATCAAACATAAATTCAATAATAACCTAATTAGCCTTTGTAATCATCCCCCTGTAGGAGATATCAAATTAATTACCAATTAATAAGTTGCAATACCAATTATCACCTTCGAATGATTGATGTGGAAAACATTGATGATTGGGAGCGTTATATTGAAAGGATGAATTGTTCATTAATATTCATATGTTTATTTTTATACGGAGATGGGATTGATCAATACTGTCAAGTCCCCTTATTAATATTGATGAAGTTATATTTATACGACGTAGTGATTGGATAATATAATAATTTGTTTATATCACGTGATGGCAACGGTAATATATTTACTCGCTATTTTTAACAGCTGATTACAATAAAAAAAAGTTATTGAAATCATGTCGAAGCGTAAAGTGTTAACGTTAGATGAGCGGATTAATGTGACTGAACTTAGTAAATAGAGAAGTGCGCGTAAAAATTAAACCGAAAATCGGAGGTTTTAGAGAATTTTGAGAACAAAGTGTCTGGTGACAGAAAACGTGCGTGTTATGTAACGGGGTAGGAGGACATAAATGATATATGTTGGACTTGTTTTCAAGACGCATGCCAGTGTCTTGGCCTTTGATTCAGCTGCAGGCATCGAAATTCATAAAAAAATAAATTAAAGTTGTCTTAGTTGCCTAAGTGTTTATTATTCCTTTACAAGATACCCCATATATATGAAATAATACAAGAAACCTACACTGTAAAGCATTCATTTTAATACATATACATGTATTTCTCTTAATATTTCATAAAAAATCAAACAATGTTAGACCCTGTTTTAAGAGACCACCTGTATTAAGAGACCACTTTTGGTCTTTCCCCTGAGCGGTCTCTTAATCCAAAATTTGAATTCATAACCAGTTGATGTTATGAAGTAGATTAAACAAAGCCACAATCCAAGAAAAAAATTAAATTATTGAACATTTTCAACCTTTTGTAAAATAAAACAAAAAATTTAGATTAAGTGTGAATAAAGTATGATCCTCATTTCAGGGTATACAATCTGAAAATAACTGTTTTTAAAGGGACGCACGACAATCTCCCAGTTTTTACCAAACATTAAAATTAGTGTCTCAATTTATTAAATCAGTACCATAATGACTTTAAACCATTATTGCATATATTAATTAAATTAAATGTTGAAGTTTTCATCTTATTCTACGGTAGGTATATTAAATGTATTATTGTGCAATATATTCAACAGTTAGTATATGCAAACATAATCAACATTATACTATTCTTCTAATTAATATTAATGGTTTAACAAATGCAACTTTATATGAAGAAAAACTAAGGGGAGTTTTTTAAAAATTCAGATTGTTGTGTCAATATTAATGATTTAACAAATGCAAGTTTATATGAAAACTAAGGGGAGTTTTTAAAAAATTCAGATTGTTGTGTGTCCCTATAAGTATAACCCTAATTAAAAAATAATAAATAACTTTTACTGTTACTAATTAGAATTAATCTTGAAAAAAAGAAAGACAATAGAAACTAATCATAAATATTAGATTGTTTCATATCTCCTTTTTTCTCACCATTATTAAAATCAAAAGATGTCTTTGTGCAATTCATACATATTGTGACATTTTGTTGTTTTAAGACTGGGACACTGAGGAGCCAACAGATACCCTGGAATACTATTGGAATTGACATCAATAAACATATATATCACATAACCACTGAATCAGATGTGTGAAATGTCCCACCTTATAGGTGACAATCACAACCCATCCATTAATTTGTATGCAAGTATAATTTCCTGTTGTCCGCGGTCCAATAAAGCACACTGAATTCTGTGACTTAGTGATGTTAGTAACAATCCACACTCTATTGTACCCAGCTGTACTGAGATTCTCTGGTGGGTATTGGGGCAGAGGGACTATAATCCTTAGATTCTTCATGCGCGCGTCATGCATGCACACACACTTTCAAGAAAAACGATTTAAATGGACATTTTAGTGCGTGACTTATTTGCACACTTATATTTCTATAACTACTACAATATGGCGCTTCTGATAATCTAGCTGACAATTCTCATCTATAGAGTGATTGTGTTCATATTGGTTAATATCTATACATGCCCAGTGAGTAAAACTGGTACAACATGGCACTTCTGATTTTCTAGCTGACAGTTCTCACAGAGTGATTGTGTTCATATAGGTTAATATCTACATTATATATGACCAGTTTCTATAACTGCTACAATATGGCGCTTCTGATAATCTATTTTAAAGAACTACAGTAGATAACAATATGAAATTGTGTATGTTTTATTGTTTCCCAAAAGGCCAGGCAACAACTGGCTCTTTTCCCAATCACTTGCAATTATTGCAAAGGGGTAAAACAGTTTAATTTATTTTTCGCAAGTCCGGAAGAGGGTCAGTTCCAACAGCTGGAAAATGAGCACGTGATCGCGTGAACATAATTATTTTTCCAGAGTCGGGGGTGTTTTCATTCAGAGGGTCGGTCGGGTTACAGTAAACTCAGGTATAATTTTATTTAGCCTAAGTGCCAAATAAAGCAAAATTTAATAGGCCTTTATTGGGCAGAAAAGTGCACATCTGCATGATAAAGACATCTATTGCACACTTTATTGGCAATCACAATTGTAATTTCATGGAAGCCCAGAATAAAAAGAAGACAAAATTACTTAATAAACCTCTAGGTAATACAATCAGAAAACTAAGGCCCAACTATGGTTGAGCTAGGACAAGAAATGTAAGAGATCTACCTCTAGCTCTAAACACAGCTTACACACAGAGCTCGATGTTGACTGGGACAACCAAAGCGATTACACGAAAATTGCCCGGAGGGGCACCTAGGGTCTTCCTCCACCAATGGAAGCTGGAAAGTCGCCATATGACCTTAGCTGTTGGTGCGACTATAAAATCCAATTCAATCAATCAGAGAACACTCTATTTAAAGTGTATGTACAAGATCTATAAATTAATATTCATTTAAATTAATATACGATTCAGCAATAAAAACAAATTGAGTCGTCAAGTTTTCCGGATCAAACATTTTCATAAACAATAATTAAACTGAAAGATACATGTGGCTTAATTTCATAGTGCAAACTTTTTCCACATTTCATATGCAACTGAATAAAGAAAAAAAAAATAGGTGTGTTTCCTATTGCATGCTCTAAACAAGAGGTCAATGACCTTGAAGCTCTACTGATTGATTTTGTTTTCAGGAAGAAGTCGCTACAAACTTGTTTTTTGAAAATCTATTTTTAGCAGTTGCGGCCATCTTGAATTTCCGGCCGACCTGAAATTTTGCTAGGATCAATTAGACATCAAGAGCAACATTCCTGTGAAGTTTCATGAAAATCCGTCAAGTAGTTTCAGACGAGTAGTCGCTACAAGTTTTCAATATATAACTCTATGTAAACAAAGATGGCCACTGGCAGCCATGTTTAACGTTGAATCAAAATAATGTTCGACTCGGATAACCATCATGTCATGCTGATCATTTAAGAAAAAGTCCCATATCAATATCTCTTATAGTTTTCAAGAAGTAGTCGCTACAAACTTATTTCTTAAAAATCTATTTTTAGCCGTGGCGGCCATCTTGAATTTCCGGCCGACCTAAAATTTTGCTAGGATCAATTAGACATCAAGAGCAACATTCCTGTGAAGTTTCATGAAAATCCGTCAAGTAGTTTCAGAGGAGTAGTCGCTACAAGTGTTCATTATATAACTCTATGTAAACAAAGATGGCCGCTGGCAGCCATGTTTAACGTCGAATCAAAACGATTTTCGACAAGGACCAACATAATGTCATGCTGATCATTTTAGAAAAAGTCCCATATCAATATCTCTTATAGTTTTCAAGAAGTAGTCGCTACAAACTTATTTTTTAAAAATCTATTTATAGCCGTGGCGGCCATCTTGAATTTCCGGCCGTCCTGAAATTTTGCTAGGATCAATTAGACATCAAGAGCAACATTCCTGTGAAGTTTCATGAAAATCCGTCAAGTAGTTTCAGAGGAGTAGTCGCTACAAGTTTTCATTATATAACTCTATGTAAACAAAGATGGCCGCTGGCAGCCATGTTTAACGTCGAATCAAAACGATTTTCCACAAGGACCAACATCATGTCATGCTGATCATTTTAGAAAAAGTCCCATAGCAATATCCCTTAGAGTTTTCAAGAAGTAGTCACTACAAACTTGTTTTTTAAAAACCTATTTTTAGATTTGGCGGCCATCTTGGATTTCACATCTACATGAATTTTTGCTAGGATCAACTAGACTTCATGGGCAACATTTCTGTAAAGTTTCATGAAAATCCATTCAGTAGTTTCAGAGGAGTAGTCGCTACAAAAAAAAAGTTAAGGGACGGACGGACAGACGAACGGACAGACGGACGACGGACACCGCACCACGGCATAAGCTCTGCTGATCTCTGATCAGTAGAGCTAAAAATTAGGGTCGGTAGGTAGGCATTTTCTTCCTTTTTTTTTTTTGAGCAAAATATTGTGAGATTCTATATGTATTTATCTCATAAACCCCATACAAGTTGATTATACAACTGAAAGCTTCCCTATGATGTCAGTTTACCTCGAGATATTGTGATAAATAATTGTTCAGAACAATTTTTTTTTTTCATAAAAAGTTTTAGGGTCGGCCCCTTAAAAATAGGTTCGGTCGGGCAACCGGAAACACGGGTATTTTTTTTTTGGCCTAACTGATAGTTTTTATTTGTAATTGGAGTGACACCAACCACTCTTCCAGATCGCCTTCAGTCCCTTTAAAGGGACACTGTCCGCAAGTAAGCAGATATAAAGCATAGTCATATAACTGTCTGATTTTTATTCAGTGAAATGTATGCATGAAAACATGAGCATAGACCCAGATAAGTCAGTTGTAATAAATAAATTTGTGAGTTTGAAAATAAAAGTTTTATTTATAATAAATTAGTAAACAATGTCGGACCCACAATATTTACAGTCTGTGCTGATCATGTGACATCCGTTGTTAGCAAAGTAGGGTTTCTATACAGTATGTCTTACATAATACATCTGGCCGGCCATTTAGCTCAGTTAGAAGCGGGGTCTTTAGACTACCGCTGCTCTACTGACTGAGCTAACAAGACCAGCCGGACAATGATACATCAACAAGCTACCCGTTAAATATCTATGAAACGTGACACTCTCCCTATAATTTGGATTTTTTCCTCCAATTTGCACGTTTCTCGAGTTTGACTCAGGCGCGGATGGTCTGCATGGGAACACCAAATGTCACAGGCATAGAAAAATATGCAGCCAGACCGGGGCTCAGACCCGGAACCTTTGGACAACCGTACCGTTGCTCTACTGACTTAGCATACAGGCTAGACAATGCTACATTCATTTATATGTTATATGCAGTTATCTTATGACCCATGACAAAAATTAATACCCATACAAATCAGATTTCAGGTTCAGAGAATTGTTTCCACGTTTCTTGGATTCTCTTTAGTCATAGTCATGCATGGACGACTAAATATCAAAGTCCTAGAAAAATATTCAGCCAGGCCAGGGCTAAAACCCGGGACCTTGTGACTGCTGGTCAGAGCTAATTGAATGCGGACGAAGCTACGGTGTTTGATATCTATGAATTGTGACATACTCACCCTACAAATTTGAATTTCGTTTGAAACATTTACACGATTCTCGGAGTCCATCGGTACACAGTCAATCCTGCATAATGTCACTGGGCTAAAAAATTCGCAGCAGGGTCAGGGCTTCTGGACCTTTGGACTACCATTCTAATGCTCTACCGACTGGTCAGCCTGGTAGCACGGTCCTGCAGGGATCGCCAAATTTCATAGGGCGAAAAATATGCATCTGCATGCAGGACTTTTACACTACCGTTCCATTGCTATAACGACTAAGCTAACTGGAAGTGATTTTATACGGTATAGTGGTTCTGGTGCGGGGGCTTGGGGGTGGGCTGGAAATCATATACCTTTCAATGGAGTTGGGGGCGTGGCTAGTGCATAAAATACACATCTACGAATGGCGAGACGATTTTTGATATCTATAAATGTCCACCCACTATGATAGGATAGGGCCTATCCCATCCGGGGGTGAGGGCCACCCCTCCCTCTTCCACTGAGCTGATATGGAAAAACATAACTGACTGACGCATCCGCCGTCCCTAACCCACCATGACCTTACCTAAAGCATGTAAAAAGTCTTTCAGGCAGAACTTCTACAAATTTACAAATTATATCACAGGTATTATTCGACACTTAATTTGGTCACTAGAACACCCCCCACCCCACCCCCTCAGAAAAAAACAAAAAACATCCAAAAAGTAATTTAATTTTAATACAGTCTGTTAAAGGGGCAACTGCCATATAAAAGCCACCAGATGGAGCTGGGCTGGTTTTTCATATAAATGTATACAGGGTTAGATCAGGGAGTCCTTTTTCAAAATATTGAAAAATCCACCTCATAAAAATTGTTAATATTTGGCAACGAAGTAAACTGATATTAAACAAATGTATTGGTAAAAACATATTTGTGAAAAAGTATTTCTTATTCTTAGTTTCAATATTTTTTTAAACCCAACTGACAGAAATTTGAAAATATAGGGGAGGAGCCTGTGGGGTCATGAACTGAGAAGTGTATACAAATACACGTGGTAGTGTTTACGGCCAAATTGGTAGTGACCAAATTACGCGCCAAATACCTGTGAATTACATAGAGTGGGTGGGGTAATTTGTATTGATCTTCGAATTCCTGTGCCTAAAGGAATGACAACCTATCAAAATTACCCCAACTGAATAAATTATCCCACAGTATTGATGAATATTAAGCATGCAAAACTCATTGTTCCTTACCTGTCTTACTCTTCTCATGACTGACGATTTTCATAACCCATGCTATGAAATCTATCAGCCGGAACCGGATGTCTGACTGATCTCATGGGCTGACTGGTCTCATGCTACACCGGAGGCCCCGGGTTCAATCCTCCGTGGTGCCACTGAGTTTCGTCGGTGTGTTCTTGGGCAAGACACTTTCCTTTTGCCTCATTCGTCGGATGGGGACGTAAACCGGGCGGTCCCGTGTATCGGTCTATCCACCGAGCAAGTTGAAGAACCATAGGAATCTATTCGATAATAAGTGTAGGGCACGGTTCCCGGATCCCTATGTATCGTTCCCCTCTATCTGGGGTGGCTCTAAATAACCTCTACTGTGTTGATGAGCCGTTAAACAACATTCAATTTCAATTTTTCAACCATACGTCTACATCTCCTACCATTTCCCTATAATCCCTATTTGAAAGTAAATTATCAATATTATTGGATTAACAAACTATGGTTACGGTAGTACCTTTAAAAGTCAAGGCATATTATAATCAAAAACCAAGTATTAAAATATATAAAAAGATATAAAATATATACTTGCTTCAGGTGGTCTATTTAATAATATTGTATTCATGTATAATATAAAATTCAAGTTTGTTTTTTACTGCCTTATATCCTGTGCTGTATTAAATACAGTTGTGTCTTATCAGTTACCCTTTTTGAACCCCTTCAAGGCCTGTGGTAATACGAAACCAGTAACACAGAAGTGTGCCATGAATTTTATAACTAATAAGCTGATTACATAACAGGGACACACCATAAACCACTAATTGAGCAGCACCAAGTGCCAGTGATTGACAGCATGGGGTATTGAATCATATGTCACTGGTGAGGTCATGCTGGAATGAAAATAGATATATAGGGCCCTGGGTCATATTATCACTTCAACAATTAGATATTGATATTAAATTGTTTAAATTGTCTGCACTCAGCAGCTGAGATCAATTGTTTATTTTAATTTAAAAAATATATAAAAAAAGAAAGGAAAAAACACACACATTAATAAGCTTTTGCTTCAAAAAGAACAGAAATGTGAAACATAGTTGAATCTAACACTTTGAGGAATTCAAAATGATTTAGTGTGCACATATCCTTTATTGCTCTAAAATAAATGTTTTTTGTTTTTTTTATAAAAATCTCAGTCTTTATTAGTGGATTTCACCGACCTAATAACAAATTTAAAAATTATTAATATATCTGTGTTTGGCTTTAATGATAATAAAGTGCCATGAATTCCCCAAGTTACATTTAAAGACACTAACCTGCCAAATAAAAGCAAAATTACACTTAAAGACATTTTCTATAGTTTTTTCTGCATATAGTTTTTTCTGCATAACAGATTTTCTTTAAACTTTTTGTACAGTAAAACAGACAGAAAAGGCAAAAATAATGGTAGGTCACCATGATTGTTAAAATTTTAAAAAATAATTTGTAATGGCCAGTGATTTTTTTACAATTTCACTTGTACGAGTCCTAGGACTCTCTGGGCCAAAAATCAATGAGTCCCAAAACTAAAGGAGTGAGTCCCAGGTTTTAGTAGTTCTCTTTGGCCCCATTTTGCAGACGATGCATCGCCAACTCATGGAATATTTACTTCCGCACAATTTCGTGTTTTACCTTCCATTGGCTAATCGTATTCATGACCATTATCTAATAATAATCGACGTTACAAAATTACGCGGAACGGTGCGAGGGTAAACTTAACCCTCATCGAATAGTCAAATATGGCGGTAGACGCGGAGAAAAAAGCGACGGATTGAATTCTTACAGGGGAAATATGGCGGTCGACGCGGAGAAAAAAACGACGGATTGAATTCTTACAGGGGAAATATGAATTACGGAACTCTTTACTTGCAATTTATGTGCGTCCCGAGAACGTACGTTCTGACAATTTGCGTCCACGGAAATATTTGTGCATCCTGGGCGTCCAGGACGCAGAGGTAAAAAAATCACTGAATGCCACCGTCATGTCAATCTGTCCAAAAAGTTGAACAAGTCCATGAAATAGCTAAATAAGACATTTTTGAAGTCTAATCATTTATTCATTGCTCACAATTCTGCTAAAATAGTATTAAAGTAAAGAACATTTAATTACAATAACATTTAAAGCTCATCTTTATGTAAACCCTATATTTTTTTACAAAATCTGTACCATTACCACAATTTATGCACAAATTAGTCAATTTCCTTTTTTTTTGTATGTTCCCAATAGTAGAATTTGTTTAAACTTTCTAAGCACACAGTTTAACATATATAAAAACAAAATGTGCAATAAAAATGATAGGTCCCCATGCTTGTTTAGAAAAAAAATTTGAAACCCTACCCCTATGCAAAAAGGCCAAATGTTGTATGAACTTATATAGAAATGGTATATTTTCCTTTTTTTGTTATATATGTTCCTAATAACAGAATTTGTTCAAACTTCCTAGGCACTTATCTGAACATATATTTAGACAATATTTGCAATTAAATTGATAGGTCACCATGCATACTGAGATTTAATATTGTTTTTTGGAACCGTACCGTTATGCTTAATTTTTTTAATTTTGTTGGAATTTTTACAAAATGCTATATTTTTCCTATTTTTTGTATCTAATAATAGGCCTTTATTTAAATAAAGACAATATTTATTTTATTTTTTTATTTTTTTTATTTTTAAAAAGAATACCGTATTGTTCCTTTTCAACGCCCCCGGGGGCTTTACATTTTTCAAAAGGGGGGCGTTTATTAGAGTGTAAACTGTCATTCATTGACCCTTATGTTACTCTATTATAACTCTAAAACCCTTAGTGCACTACTTGAAATACACGTTTATAAATTCTTTTCTAGAATCCGTCACCGCGTAAACGCAATGTGCTAACCCCAAAAATCGATCAATACTTGCACTAGAAGCCACACGTGTACCCAGGGCCCGAAAATTCCACCCGTCCGCTCGTACTGACGCGTGAAATTCGAATCCGGACGAGTGAAACCCGAGAGGACGAGTAACATTTCAGTAGAAAACAACAACAAATAAAATAGTCCTTACATAGTTGATTAAATGCAGTAAATAGTCGCAACTCTATTTATTCAGCGATAAAATGCAATTTAAGTCAACCGGATATTGGGAAA
The DNA here is from genome assembly GCA_037043455.1 of Cyrtodaria siliqua. Classification (NCBI taxonomy): domain Eukaryota; kingdom Metazoa; phylum Mollusca; class Bivalvia; order Adapedonta; family Hiatellidae; genus Cyrtodaria; species Cyrtodaria siliqua. Next base: position 22,178 of record JAWPHD010011413.1, read on the forward strand.
TTGACGCATTTCCGTTTTGGGACATTCTAAAATGCGGCTCCCGTTCTAATTTCACGGAGCGCGAACGTTACGGTGTTTGGTGTTATACAAATAACCCACTTTCACGGGGGAAATCTTTAAAAGGGCACTTGTCACCTTTTAGGTTACTGGGACCAGGGCCTTCAGGAAGTGAAATTGCAAAAAGTATCCTGTTTTCCTGTATTGGAGTTTAACATTTTCTAATAAAAAAAAAAATATTACGAGAATTTTTCACAGGAAAAGGGGAAAATATATACTATGCCAGAGTTACCGTAATGACCATGATCAGACTGTAGTGAACTATAGAATATGAATATAATCATCTATAATACTGGTCAAAGTTTCATAATTTCCATTGATTTATATAAAAAAACAACACGTTATGATGTTTCCCTTTGTTTTATTTATATATAATAGTGTTAAATGATGGTTTCTGACTACTTTGACCTAATGAACTTTTACAGTCGGAGCAGGACGTGTAATATGTCGTGTAATGCCACTCGTCCTACAGGACGAGTATACAGTCAAATATATTTCGTCCCCTGGTACCATGACATATCACGTACGCCACTCATGATCAAGTTGCTTTACCAAGAAATGATGACGTCATGAACAAATCTGTACTGTGTAAACTCGGTGTATTTGGCATTATCGGCATGGAGCGAAAGGAAAGTCACAGCACTTATACAGCGGGCTTTAAATTAAAAAAATAAAATAAAAAAAATACAACTAGACATCAAAAGCAACATTCCTGTACATTTGTAGGAATATCCAACCAATAGTTTTAGAAGTCGCCCAAAAAAGCTGCGCATGGAAAACTACAGAAGATGCCTTTAAAACCATTCATCAAAACTCTATCCAGGTGTTCAGGTCCTATAATAATGTATCAGGGGTGTAACAATTTGGAAAAATCCACTCGCCCTGCAGGACTAGTGGAAGCAAAAAGCTACTAGCCCTTACCAATTTACCACTCGCCCTGCAGCATATAACGGGGTAAACCTGAACATTATTTTCACCACTAAGCTACAATAAGTACATTTGTGTACTCACAGACACTGTAGTAGCTGACAGGCAGTATGTAGATATTTTATTGTTATTCAAATAAAGAAAGTGCCATATTATCTTACAACACATTTAATAGTATGGTCTGCAACCTGTCCTCGTACACTGTCACAGGCAATTGTCATTAAGATTTATCCCCTTCCACGCAGACATTCGACGTGGAGTGGGCAAAACAATTAAGCGCGGAGAATTAACTTCTACAACAACAACAACAACAATATTCTGCTGAACTTCTCTTAAGTATTTTGTCTCCATTGGACCAATAATTAAGACACCAGAACTAATTAATAGCGGTTGGGAACTACGCTTGTTGTTCAGCCATACCCGTTCTGATTCGCCGACACTCAGGCCGAATCCGCTTGCAGTCGCCGACGCATATTTTCCAAACAGCGACTGGGCCTCCACTGTGAATCGCCAATGTCGCAAATGGAGAAAGAAAAGAAACATTTGCGATCTTTTTTAAGCTTTTGCGAAAATGATTTGCGAAAGGAAAATAAAAGCTGATATTTACATATTTTCAATGCCGTAAGCGGATATAGAAAATAGACTGCTACACGGTGCTCTTAATTAGTGGACATGCGTAGTGTAACAGTCTAATAAAAAAGTGGACTGGTTCACTAATGTACATGAATAACGTTCGCTGGCTGATTACAAAAACTAATAAAATTATCATAACCAGTCGATTGATCACGCGTGTATATTGTGGATCATTGACGCTTGCAAATAACATGTTGTAAACAAACTGTCTGACACTCTCTGAGAAGATAATTGATGCAATTAAGTAATAACAGGATTAAGACAACACAGCTTGATATCGGGTTTTAAGCTCTTATACAAACATCGACAAGCGTGGCGGACGATCAAACAACGAAAATTAATCTATGGTTGATGTTTGTTAATGAGTGTAGCAAACTTTGTCGGGTGTTGAAAATTATAGAAATCGAAAGTGATTACATGCTATTTTTAGAAATTAATACTATTAAAATAAAAGATGAGATCAGAACAATGGCCTTAATTGATTTAATTACCCTTGACGTATGTCTCCTATATAACTTATATCAAGATGTAGAACATTGCCAATACTGTCGTTGGAAACATGGCTTGTAAACGTCCGCTAAAATTTAGATTCTTAATTGACTCCAACTTCTAAATTTGCCAAAATTCGTGAGTTAAAAGACTTAAATGAATCAATGCATATATGCCGTTTATTTTGAAAATGACTCCGGTATATGGTGAAAAAATGGCTCCAACTTTGGCTCTTATTTCTCAAATCATTGTGGCTCTTTTTTTTCTCATTTTGCGAAAGTATTTGCGAAAGAAAAAAAATACCCAGAGGAGGCCCTGAGCGACCTGTTGTCTGTTTGTTTACCCGCCATGTTTACGGTGTCGATATAAAAAAAACAGTCTGACTGACTGGTTAGCGATATATTGCATCACACTCCAACTGATTTTAGCATGAATTGAATCACCCATCTGTCTCCAAAGGAATCTGCAGTGGCCCATTCTTTTTTGGGTTGGGTTCAATTCCCAGTGTCGTCAAAGACTCCAGCAGTAGGCTACGAGTAAAGATTCACACCTTTCGTTGGAAACGTGGCTGATCGGAAACTAATGACCGAGCAGTCGTCTGTCGATATGTGTAACCCTTGACGTTACAGCGAAAACCAATGACAATAAAATATCTGCATCTACTTACAATTTATATTTTAATTTAACAGACTGATTATAGACAAAATATGCCGTATCTGCAAAACAAGTATGCATACAAACTATGTAAGTATTATACATTACCTGTATTGTTAGCTCCAAAACAGAATCTATTGAGATAAAATTGTCCAAACGAATATTATCCGCGGGATCCAAAATGTAAAAGATCAGTTTCGCCCCCAGGAATGAATCCCTTTAATAGGGAATTATTAACATCAGCTGATTATAACACTGCACTAATAACAAATAAATGCTAAAGCAAATATGTGCTTGGCTCAAATATGTTTTTTGTAAAAAAAATCTTGAAAATGTTCAGTTCTAAGAATCATATTGCAGATACAATAAAATGTGCTTTTCACTGCCAAAATGGTCATTAATGGTACCCGGTTTTACAATGAGAATTGTTATAGGAATGAGAAGAAGCTATTTGTTTTGAAAGCTGGCACAGACCTTGGGAAAAAAAAGGTATTTATTGATAATACTATTGCAAATTCCCCTAAATTGGTAAAAAGGTCCTGCAATAGCCTGAATAAAGGAAAATGTACGGGTTTTCATTGACTAGCATGGTGTTCTGTGGTATCAGAGTACTGAAACGGTTTGACGAACAAAAACAAAACTGTAGTCTGTAAACAATATTTAAAGAAAAGGGAACTAAATTGTTATGATATACAGTAAAATCATTTATATCATAACAATTTAGTACCCTTTTCTTTAAATATTGTTTACAGTTTTGTTTATTAAATGTAATACTTTTTACGTAAAAATGTCAGATACGTAAAATGTCAGAATCAAGGTATGCACATATTGTGTATTTCGTATTTAAGATTCAATGATTGACCATTTCTAAAAACAATAATGTACAAAAGACTTGTCAGACTAAAAAATAATGAATTTTATTGCCTTCAAGGTAATGGAAACTGCATTTATGGAGAATAGGGGTGATGAATTTTAAAGAAAAGGAAATTGTCAACATGTTTACATTATTTTGAAATATCCTTTTATTTATGATAAATATCATGAATATAGAGTGGGTTCGGGTCAGTTCGGACGGCGGCATCGCCCGGACACTTGCTACAAATCACATTCCTTTGTTGTATTTAGATGTTTTACCGCGCATGTTTGAAAGCTCCTCACACGCCATTTCTGAAAACACTTTGAAAGTCGCGGTAAACCTCATGTTGAAAAAAAAAGTTGATGTCCCATCTTCGACAGGGTTTATTGTCTTACTTCATGTGTAAAACGTCTGAAGCTTTTACCTCCCTTGATATACCGGTAGTCGAAATATCCCGAATACATGTGCCAATCTTCCTCGGTGATACCGATTGAAAACGACAAGTTCTGATTCGGTATATAGGACATCATCGTCACCCAGTGGCTTTTTTTAGATTTCGGGTCTATTCGGACTGGTTTAAGAATAATTATAATTTATGTCACATATACTGTATTGGCGAATTAGCTCGGTTGGTACAGCAGCTGTCTTCGACGAGTAAAGAGCAAGCGGGTCGGGTTCACACCTGGGCCTGGCTGATTTTTATTTTTATATATTTCAGAACACTATAAAAATCATGTATAAATAATGAAGACACGCACCATACTTTTCTTCTTCTTTATTTTCCTTCTTTTTTTCTTCAATAAAAAATAAATAAAAAAAAGTTAAATTTTTTAGTGATTGTTTAAATTTTTAGTGAAACACTGTGCGTATTAATGGTATTTTACCTGTGTATGCGCATGGGACTAAAAGTAACCCGATATCATATTTGTTTGTTCTATGTCCGAATAGACCCGATAGTCTGTCCGAATAGAGACGACATGTCCGTAACGACCCGAACGTGACGACTGTACAATACTGTCTCTGGCTTCCGTTTTTAAAACGGTATTATTGATGAAAAACATATAGAAAGCTGGAATAAAGTTTAAATGCGTATATTTCCGTGACCTTTGCACTTTTTACAGCGTTGATTGTATTGATTTATAATTTATACATTAGGTGTCCGAACTGACCCGAACCCACGTCTACTATCGTTTTAATTATTTTATTATAAAGTCATCAAATCTATAAAATACTTATCATATTTTAGCACAGATGCATACTGTCATGAGAACGAGAGTATTTCGAAGGTAATTGAATATAATTGAATGTTGTTTAATGGCTCATGAATCAACACAGTATAGGTTATTCAGAGCCGCCCCAGAGGGAGGGGAAGGATACAAGGAATCCGGAAACCAGCCATACTCTTATTATCAAATATATTCCTATTGTTCTTTAACGTGCTCGGAGGATAGACCGATACACGGGACCGCCCGGTTTAATTCCCCATCCGACGGACGAGGCTAAGGGAAAGTGTCTTGCCCACTAAGAACACACCGACGGAACTCAGTGGCATCACGGAGGATTGAAGCCGGGGCCTCCGGTTACAAATCCGCCGCGCTACCGACTGCGCCACACCAGCCCTCTTTATTTCGAAGGTTACAAACAAAGAAAATGTGTGATATTTTTCTCTTTGGTGAGTTTTATGCATACATGTTGTGTGGTGTAAAAAGAAAAAGAGAAAGAAAAATGGTTTCCGGGCAATACTTAACTTCAGTTAGGATTGAGAAATTGAAGCAACTTGGTGAGTAGTTGGGTTATATGGAAAGAAATATTAAAAAGAATGTTGCAGGTAGCTTAGGGAAATCCAGGTTTAAGTTGAATGTTTCTTCAATAAAATCAGACTTGGCTAGGTTATCTTCAGACGTATTCCAGCTCATTAACACTAAGGTATTGTGCATTGTCTTTTTACTGAAGTACCTGTCAAAGGAGAGTATCTAGGAGGATTTGATTGATGCTTTGATTGTTATATGAAGGACATGGTACATTATTACCTTGATTAAAATCCATCTCCCATGATGCAAATAAGTGATATTTACTGGTAGGTCATTTTATATGTACAGTAGAAAGAGAATCGAACCAATACCAGACACTTTGGGTAAACCTGAGGTGACTGGTACCTTAGGTTCACCTTCATACATAACAGACAAATTCTCGAATATTTTGCCAAATTTTATTTTGTCGTCGCTGTGCATCGTCTTCACACTTCAACCTGCAACCTAAAAGCTTGGTCATAACTTGACAAGTATTTGGCCTATGTTTATTAGGCTTCACACATGTCTTGAACATTTTACCTCAAGTAATGTAGTATTCAATAACCTATAAGCAAACTCACTCGTAACTCAGGCCATAACAAAAAAAAAGTTTGACCTATGTTTATGAAACTTCACATACATATACGTAGTAACTTCACATACATATACGTAGTACCCCAAAAACTAGGGGTGCAATGATTAATCGTGATACGATTATAGCGCGACTTTCTTTCACATGTATCTTATTGTGGGGACTGTATCGTAATAAGATAACGATACACAGATAAGCATTGCCTTGCTCTTATTGACAAAAATAACATCGCAGATAACTGTAGAAATCATATTTTTTTGTTAGTACTCAACTGGTGTGTCACTGGTGGGGACTAGAGGTTTGCCCCCCATCAGTCAGTCAGTCAGTCAGTCTTTCAGTCCGTCTCACAAATATGGATCCTGAAAAGTGTTTAAAAGATATTTTTATGAAACTTGACATGTTGGTAGAGGGCAATAAGGGGATTTTTCCCAGTATTTTTATTTTTTTTATATTGTTGATCTGACAAAAATATGGTTACTATGGCAATGGATATAGTAAAAATACACAAAATACATGTATCATTTTATAACAAAATAAATGCTTTAAAAGATAATGAAAATTTGTGAGTAGGTAAGAGGGAGTTAGGAGATCATGTAGATCTTTTTTTTTTATTAATAAGTAAAAAATTGTGGTTGCTGTGGCAACAGAAATTGTAAAATTTACACAAAAAATATAGAAAATAGTTTCCGCACAATATCTTTAGTTAGAAATGAGATATTTGAATGAATTTGTATGTGTGTGTGTGTATTTCTAAGGATTATAGTCCCTCCACCTACGACAGGCGTCCTACCCGACGATTATAGGCACACTGTCTGGACTTTTATCTGTGTGTTGTTGTGTGATGTGATGATATGTCTACTTGAAGCAGCGAACTCAATGTTTTTTTTAAAGTGCTACCAGACTGGAATACCACGCCGTAGTAGACATGATACCCCCACCTACCCAGTCACATTATTCTGACACTGGTCAATCAGACGTAGCACTACCCATTATTTGCTCGTCAGGCAAGGGTTACAAGTGACTAGTCCATTTTTAAAGTATTTGGTATGACGCGGTCAGGGGACTCGAACCCACGACCTCCCGAATGCAAGGCAGACGCTATAACCACTACACCACTACACCACAATGCTTCGGTGAATGAATTTGTATGAGTAGGTAGCTTATAAATATGAACATAAAGCTTGGGATTTGGGTCACTGGAGTCAAGGAAACTGTTACTAAAAATAGAAGAATGGTGTCCGCTAAATAACTTTAGTCAGTAATGACCTGGAATTGGCCGAAACTTGGTGTGTAGGTACAGTACAGCTCGCGCGAAACTCACACTTTACTCTTTCACGCCGAGTGAGGAATTACAAATCGCGTAATTACGCAGACTTTTGATGATAAAACTACTCAGTGTGGAAATCACCTACGCGAAAAGCTCTCGGCATACTTATGCCACGATACTTCGCGTAGATAAACTCGGGAGTTCGCCGAGTCGATACTGCCCAGGTAAAGGGTAATTTTTTTCTAATTACATTAATTTTAATGCATATTTATTCAATAACTTCAAAAAAATCGAAGCAGCAGACAATTCATAACTTTCACATCCGGTCAACTTCTGGTAGGTTAAGATATTCAGTAGGTGAAAATAAAGGGGTTTACTCAGACTTTTTTCTCAATCTTTATATGGAAAATGAAAATATTACACCATGATTTAAATTAAATATATTCATATTGGTGTTTTAAAATTAGACAACACAAAAAGAAGATACATATATGTACACAAAAAACAAAGTTTTTAATATAATTATCGCTACAAACTAGTTTTTTAAAGGGTTAAAATCAGTTGAGCACCAACGATAAACAGTTTACCCCCTACCCGAAAGTGGAGGTCTTATTTTATTGATCACTGATTGGTCAGATTATTTTGATGATGTCATGTGAAAGTTATAAAGTTTACTTTTGTTTTTGGAATAGCAGATGTGGAAATATTTGAATGCCCGGATTATGTATACTGGGTCACGATAGTTATAAGGTGGTTCCTATTACCGGCTTCGCGACGACTGCAATTAGTAATTATTATACTGAAAATTATAATTTTATTTTTAATTAATCGTTATTTGTAACAAATTTGTTCTGCTATTTGTTATTTTGTTGACGAGTTCTTTAGTCAGAGATAATCAGAAAAAATTGTAAAGAATTTCGGGTCATAAACCCGTTGTTAGTGCCGCCTTGTTAAAAGGTACATACATGGCCACGAATTCTGGGTACATATTTCGGTTGAAGAAGTGTGACTTTTGGACAACAGAAATGAACAAAACTTGTGATTAATGCATTAAAATTTTGAAATACGTATTTGTTTCGAAATGTATTCAGTGTATTTATCAGTCTTGCACAGAAAAGATGCACTCGGCGTCTCATTGTTTGTACTTATTCTGGCGATTGGCTTTTTCAAGCGCGCTGTCAGACAAGTTGAAAAGTTGTCGGAAATTTTTGCTTTTCTGCCAGTAATAAACCACCACAGATGAGCACTCATGGTTAATTGGATTCTACGCGGAGTAACTTGGAGTGCAAATGACTTGACGATGGCGTACTTTCGCCACATGGATTTACCGAGTCCAAACAGTCACTCCGCGTAGATCCGCGCGGCACTCGATACGACCAAACTCGATGAATCGAGTAAAGTGTGGGTTTTGCCTGATCTGTACTATAGTTTATATGAAAGGCAAGTTTGGGATTGCATTTGGTTAAAGGCAGAATATGCTTATTTACACATAAACGGAAACATCTGATGAAGCACTTACAAATTGGAGAATTACGCTAACAAATAAACTGAATAAAATTAAACTGTACACACTAATAAATATTTGTGCACTAATTACGCTGTATCCCCTACATGCTGCACCGACGCTAAGCACAACACAGGAAGTGTGCAGATCCAAATGGTTTATAGCACAGGTAATGTTTATGTAAACACAATAGTTAAAAGTAGTTTTTATTAACGACTGGATTCATAGTGGGATTTAATTCAAATTTGACGGTAATATTATACACAAATACTTGATACAAAAGTCACTATCATCTCTTAAAAAAAGGAGTATGATAATGGACCTTTGGAAACGGCCGAGCACGACACATACGAAATATTGCAGTCTCGGTTTAATTGAGACTGTTCATGAGCTGTAGTGAAATATGCTAGCTACCGCTCACGCCCTCTAGCTCCGGGTTGAGCAGAACTTAATATTAATAAAATCAACAGCACACAATTTAAACCATCCCGAAGATGGCATGCATATGGCGGTGGACATGGAGTGTATTGCTTCTCCATGTCGTACGGCGTATGGTCCCAGTATCTAATAAAATTAAATGCCCCGATGAGCGAAATAAACATAATGGAATTTAGTTGGGAGCAGCGGTTATGAAGCCTGCGTATAAAAAGCAGACAACATATCCTATGAGTGGTTAAACAATACCTAGAGCCTTTTATCGGCCGGAGTAGTTGAACCACCGAATCAAAAATTAAGTAAGAAAACAAAAGAAATTGAAAATGTACCACCGATAACTAAATATAAGTATCGGGCTCAGCGATCTCCAAAGATCGAATGAATAACAGTACTGATTTAACAATAAGCATATTCTGACTGACTGTGGTCCTTGAATGCTACATTTCCGGTTCTACTTTGCTTACAGACTGTTCATGAACAAAAGATCAGTTTACAAAGAACTCAAAATATAGAAAATTTATTGTATTTCAGGTTTGCTCCATGTTCTCCGGTGACAGATAGATAGTCCAAACAAATCTACGGAGGCAATGTATTCCAACCACATGGACACTTGAGGTATTCCGGCCACATAGAGACGCACACGATATTAAGCTATAGAGATGTTATGAGATATATTCCCACGTAAAAGCACACACGATATTTCCAACCACATACTTTAAGAATGAAGATATTCTTACTACAGAGATATTTCAACCACGAAACATATTCAAACCACATAATTACAGAAACGTGTGATATTCTAGCAACAGAGACGGCATGGAGATGTGGGATAACCACATGGAGATGTGATGTAGTCCAACCATGTAGAGACCTGACATATTCCAACCACATGTTTCAACCTTTGGAGACTTGTGATGACAATGTTGAATATACATATGTGCTATTCCAGCCTCATAGCTGCAGATTAGATTGTGGTATTCCAAGCACGTAGACTAGGCATATGATGTATTAATTCCAGCAATATAGCAAAAGTGATAGTCGTGCCACAAGAGGACAGATATTCCAACCACATAGATGCCTGATATATTCCAACCGCATATAGACAAGATATGTTCCAACTACATTCATATTTGTGATAAGCCAGCTATATAGAGACATGATAATACAATTCTGTTGCATGAAGGCAAGTTATTTGAACCGCATAGAGATCTGATATAATACAACCACATGGAGACAAGAAAAAATGTCCAACCACTAAGCCACTAGTATAGACATGATAATATATTTCCATTACAACGAGACAATATGGGTTAATCGAACCACATAGAAACCCAGTGTATTAACAACCATATGGAGACATATATTGCAACCACATATTCCAAGCACATTGGAGACCAGAGATATTTAAACCACAGACATGAGATAAGCCAGCAGCATAGCGACATGATAATATATTTCCAATACATGGATACAGTCTGTGTTATTCGAACCACTTATAGGGCTGTTGTATTCCAACCACATGGAGATAGATATTCAAACCACATTCCACCCTTATGGAGATGAGAGATATTCCAACAACAGAGACTTAAGATTAGTCACCACCACAGAGACATGATCATATGTTTCCAATACATGAAGACAATCTGTGTTGTTCAAACGACATATAGACCCGACCACAACCACACATTGTTTAGTTAACCAAGAATATTTTTCAAATGCATTAAATAGATTTTTATGACAGCATAGTACTGTAGTAGTAGTGCCATAAGTAATTGTGAAAATTGTGAAAATGTGACACTTTAAAATGTGTATATGCAACAACATTTAAGCACCATTACAAGCCTTGGCATGCGTTTCAAAGGTGAAACACATTTATAAGGATGTTGTCTGACAGAAGAAAAGCTAAGGTCAATCAGATGTTCAAAATGGCCACATTTACTGACCTTGTCTTGATAAACGCATTATACTATTGAGGATATACAATGAATGAAAACGATTGAAATATTTTTCCTAAACAATTGAGGGAAAACAGGTATTCATGGAAAAAAACGGTGCAGTACATGCACAGGTCACATTTCTATGTATGCACAAGTCACGTAATATTTATAGCATGATTTTTCGAGTATATGCGATTTATACTGCTTCTCGAGGACCGCAGGCCCGCGAGTGCAGTATAAATCGCATACAAGAAAAATATGCTATAAATGTTTTGTACCAGAGCCATTATCCATCTACGTATGTGCAAGAAGTTTTAGGGCGTTGCAGTTTTCAGTAAAATTAACAGCTCGATCCAATCAAGAAATAACTATCACGCGACATGAGCATGACCCATGTTTTGATTATTGCAGCCAATCGCCTTTGTATATTATTGGGCAAATGCAATGTCAAGGAGTGCTGTTTTGGTAATGGTGTAGTCGTTTGATTGACAGGTTGTGTTGTAAATTACAACTGCGCGTGCGTAAAATTGAGTAGACCATGGTATAACTGCCCAATTGTCATTTATAGCACGGCTGAAATATACCGGAATTTATAGCACGGCTCAGACCTTCAGGTTTATGAAAATTATATCATAAGCAAGAACAAAGAAAAACCATTAGAGTTATGGTACACGTATAGGATAGAGCATGAGTTTTGCACGTGTACGGGGAGATAATGCACGAGCGTGAGCGAGTGCATTATCGTCCGTACACGTGCAAGACTCATGCTCTATTGTATTTATACCACAATAACTAACATATGCTGTGTATATCCTCTGGCATTACACGATGCATAGTGTGTATTTAGGCTATTGTGGTATAATACTATGTTAAGGACCAATCGCAAGGCAACACATCATACTCGATCTGAATCCGAGATTCTGAGTTAAAATCCGATCTTAGTTAAAATACTCTATCTTAAACAAACTGGTTGATTAGTTTTTAGCTCTACTGGTGGAAGACCAGCAGAGCTTATGGGATGACGTGTTGTCCGTCGTCTGTCGTCCGTCATCCGTGTCCGTCATCCGTGTCCGTCATCCGTTAACTTTTTCTCGTTAAGACGATTGGGCCTTCAATTTTTATCCAAACTTTAACAGGTTGTTAATATCAATGAAAGCTTAGAAAGTTTCGAAAACCAGCCAGATCGGACCAGTATCGGCGGAGTTATGGCCCTTGATTTAGTTAAAAATGCTAAATTTTGCCTCGTTCAGACGATAGGGCCTTCATTTTTCATCCTATCTTTACCAAACGTTACCACATTGTTAATATCAATGAAAGCTCGGACAAGTTTGAAAACCATTCATATCTGACCAGTAACAGCGGAGTTATGGCCCTTGATTTAGTTCGAAATGCTATATTTTTCCTCGTTAAGACGATAGGGCCTTCATATTTCATCCTATCTTTACCAAACTTTACCATATTGGTAATATCAATAAAAGCTCGGACAAGTTCGAAAACCAGCCATATTGGAATAATAACAGCAGAGTTATGGCCCTTGATTTAGTTAAAAATGCTAAATTTTGCCTCGTTAAGACGATAGGGGCTTCATTGTTCATCCGATCTTTACCAAACTTTATCAGATTGTTAATGTTGTTGAAAGCTCGAAGAAGTTCGAAAACCAGCCTTATCGGACTAGTAACAGCGGAGTTATGGCCCTTGATTTAGTTAAAAATGCTATGTTTTGCCTCGTTAAGATGATAGGGGCTTCATTGTTCATCCGATCTTTACCAAACTTTATCAGATTGTTAATGTCGTTAAAAGCTCGAAGAAGTTCGAAAACCAGCCTTATCGGACTAGTAACAGCGGAGTTATGGCCCTTGATTTAGTTAAAAATGCTATGTTTTGCCTCGAAGGGTGGCATATATTTTGCCCCGAAGGGTGGCATATCGCACTGTCTTTCCGTTCGTCCCCGTTCGTCTGTACAATCGTGTCCGCTTCATAACTCTGACAATAATGGACGGATTTTCAAATAACTTCGCACAATTGCTCACCACAACAAGACGACGTGTCGTGCACAAAATCCAGGTCAGTGGCTCCAAGGTCGAGGTCACACTTAAAGGTTGTCCATTCGTCTGTACAATCGTGTCCGCTTCATAATTCGGAATAACTCGAGATTCCTGGTCGGATTTTCAAATAACTTGTTTTAATTATTTATTTTATTTCCCATTTATTTGTTCTTTTTTTGTTGTATTTTTTTCTTTTATTTTTTTTAATTTTATTCATTTTTTTTTTTTTTAATTGTATTTTTTTTTCATGTGAATTATTTTGTGTTTTTTTTTTTAATAATTTTTTTTTTTTTTTTAAATATTTTTTTGTTTTGTTTTTTAATATATATATATATAAATTATTTTTAAATATATCTGTTGGTTTCATATTGCTCCAAAGTCAAGGTCACACTTACAGGTCACTTTGGGGGCATTTGTCACTTACTGTGACATTTCTTGTTTATATATATATGTTTTTGTTATTTTTTTAATTATTTTTTTGTTTAATTTTTTTTTTTTTTTTTTTTTTTTTAGCTCTATGTTGGACCAGTCGGACCAGTAACAGGAATTATGGCTCTTGATTTAGATAAAAATGCTATATTTTGCCTCGTTAATACGGTAGGGGCTTCATTTTTTATCTGATTTTTATCAAATGTTACCAGATCCAGTTGTGGCCCTTAATTTAGTTAAAAAGCTGTTTTTTTCCCAAAACTTTCAAAAAATGTAAATGGCAGTCACTCGCTTCATTGATGTTATAAGAGATGTTAGCCAGTAGAGCATCCACAGGCCCTCTTGTTTGTTTGTTTTTAGTTGTTTTTTTGTTTGATATTTTGACTTATAATTATTTGAAAGATTTGTTTTCTTTTTCATTTCCTTAAAAAATATTTAGAGAATTTTCCCAGTCAAAAAATGGGAGAATTTTCCCAAAACAATTTGGGAGAATTTTCCCAATAACATTTGGGAAAATTTTCCCAAAAAACAATTTGGGAGAATTTTCCCATTTTATTTTGGGAAAGTTTTTATTTCATTAAATTATAAACATAAGGGCATATTTAATTGTCAACACTGCAATGGCGGATGTTTCCAGGCTTTGAAGTGTTGTTTTAGCTATTAAGAAATAACTCATTTTCCCATGGGAAAATTTTCCCAAATTACAATATTGGGAAAATATTCCCATGGGAAAATATCAAAGTGCTCGTATCACTGTCATAGACCATAAATATGAAAGCCGCATACTATTTTGACCTTATATTGAAAGATAAATACTTTTTGTTTTTCCCATGGGAAAACTGCCCAAATCATTTCCCATGGGAATATATTGTCCCATGGGAAAGGGTCTTTCTCATTGGAAAAAAAGCTTTTCCCATGGGAAAACAGGCTTTTCCCATGGGAAAGGTCAACTTCGCGTCAAATTTCTCTGAAAAATTTAAGTGTCACCGATGAAATAGAATATAATTTTACAATCATTTGATATGTGATTTCATATGATATAGTCGAAAGCGCCCTAGCTCATTCGGAATTACTTGCTGTTTTTGCCAAAAACCGGCGCGGCAAAAAAAAACCGGCGGCTGTTACTGTCAGAATTAACATTTCAAGCATGTAAAGTGATTATAAATATATTTATTTACCTATCTGATATATTAATCGTTTTAACTTTTAAAGTTGTCACGGTCAACCCTTTTCAGACAAAGTTAAAAAATAATTAAATTTTCTACAGTACATTTGTTATTATTCAGGTCAGGAGTGACGTTATCGTGAATGGTGCGTTGATAAATATTTACCGCAAAATTAAGACAATTTCAAAATAGCGACCAACTTTTCCTTTTGACACTCGCAATGAACAACATCCAATTGTTTATAGATTTTTACATTTTAAATCCTAATTATACTCCCAAGAACAGTTTGTTCCACTCCTAAAACCCCTCTATGTTGTCAGTTGATACACGTGGTTGATAATGCAGTTATTTGATGAGGGGACAATGAATGCCTTCACCTTGCGCAAAAATATTACGGGAATTTAATTAATATGCAAAATGACAATACGGCGGTATTTCATAAGTTCAAAACATAAATGTTTCAAAAATGTTTTATTGTGTCTCTACAAACGATAAAAGTGCAGTTTTATCATTGCAACTTGGTATAATAAACATTAATTGATCCATTTGTTAGTCTAAATTATCGTAATAAATCGACCCGACGCCGCAAACAATGTTGAAAGTGCATGACTGTGTTTTTATTAATCCCCATGTTTTCATTATAGGAGTTCCTCTAATCCTAATAAGCACACAATGAAAAAAAAGAATCTTCAGTGTTAGAGAAGGCTCGGATTAGTGTTGAGAATGACGTAAAACATCAAACCAACAACAACAAATCAACAAATCACAATTAGAATTAACATTTCAAGCATGTAAAGTGACAATCAGAATTAACATTTCAAGCATGTAAAGTGATTATAAATATATTTATTTACCTATCTGATATATTAATCGTTTTAACTTTTAAAGTTGTCACGGTCAACCCTTTTCAGACAAAGTTAAAAAATAATTAAATTTTCTACAGTACATTTGTTATTATTCAGGTCAGGAGTGACGTTATCGTGAATAGTGTTGAGAATGACGTAAAACATCAAACCAACAACAACAAATCAACAAATCAAAACGGTAAGATGGAGGTCAGGTCGTGGGGTGGAGGAGGGGGTAGTGTGTTAAAATACACGTTTTAATGCTGTTTTGAATTGTTTCGTATTGGTGAGTATTTGCAGTTACATAGAACGTCAGAATAATAAAAAAAAATGCATAGGAGCCAATTTATTAGGCTAGAGGAGAGGGGTAGATAAATGATAAGGGAACCCATTCTATAAGGGCCAAATGGGGTTGTAGATATTTTATGGAGTATAGTTCAATGAAAATATGGGGTTGCAGATATTTTCTGGAGTAAAGTTCAATGAAAATATGCAAAAAACAGTCCTTTTTTCAGTAAATCATGGTTGCATTTGATTTCGAAGCGAAACATCAGCAGTATTTCCAGATCAGTAGCAGCATATTAAAGACATTCTACGGTAAACACAAAGGTCTTCGAATGACACCCATACATATCGTCCCCATTGTTTTCGTTCCTAGCCTAGTATGGCGACGTTAAATAACAAAATAATTAAACGCCGCATTCCTTAGAATATTCAAATTGTTAAATAACATATAATTATGCACAAGTTTAGTTTGTTTCACCGAAGAGAAAATTAACTGATCGAAAATCTTAATTTCAGTTATAATTATTGTCACCAACTGACCAACAAGTCCCGCGCTGTTAGTATACTGTATGCTAATTATGCCTATATAATACGAACATGTACAGTTCAGAAGCTAAAAATAAGACTTTATTGTTGTAGCCGTGCCTTTAATAGTGGTTCAAGGGAGACAACTGCTATAGTTCTCTGTAGTATGTTTACTCATATTTATCTCCCTTATTCCACAGGTAGATAGCTGGCTATGTTCACAGTACTGAGTAATAACTGTAAAAGTTAATGAGACCATTTATCATGAGGTCAATGTATTATTTATATTGTATACGGTTGTCATATATGTCTTGACAAACTGATTATTGTACAAATACAGCTTGGTTGACAGGATTGAGTGAGTGAAAACTAACTTAGGTCACCCCTATCACTGCATGGCATGATAACTCTAACTAACTCAGTATTTGCCTACCTTCTCTAAGAGAAACACCTATTTCAGTACAGAGATGTAATAATATATATTTTAGTAGTTTTCTATAGACTTGTAAAGGTCTGATTGAGAATGTAGTTTTATATATTCTACAGCTATTAGATTCTTGGTAAATATTTGGTTGCAGAACCTAAATATGGATTTGTCTGGTGAGTTCTCGATTGTTTGGTATATTAATGAAATTGCCGCGTTTGTAGATAATGTATTTCTGTAATGGCTGCAATGTCATTCATGTTGTAATTGTTTGTTAAATGTGATGTTTGTATATATTGCAGGCTTTATATTACCCGTACATAAAGAACCCTAAATCATGGATTGGAGTTGTTGAATTTATCCCCATAAGACCATGGTTACAAATGGCGACCAACGTTTTGGAGGGAAATTTAAGCCAGCCAGATGCCGACTCCGACGACGACTATAAGTGTCCGATTCCAAAGATCAGGATGGCGGGAGTGCAATGGATGATTCGTTCTAGTGTTTCGTTTATAGCGCTGCAGCAGATCTGATAGGAGGCTTACTTTGGAAATTAAGTCTAGATCTAGCATAATATTGATTTCGAGCGATCGCGAGGAATTCCGGTGTTAAGTTATCAAACGTGTTTACGTTTTGACCTTTCGTGAACTCTTTACAGAGGTCATGATGGTATCCGGCAGTGTAGAGTTAAGTGATCGACGTTAGAAAACCAGGACATAATCGTGTGTGTAACTGGAACATGTGACAATTGTTGTGTGTGTTTTTCATAGAAAAAGGATTGTTATAAAGGATTATAATGGATTGCTGTAAGTGAAACTTTTACTTTATTCGGTGCATTTTATATTCTTTTACAATAACGAAGTAATGTAATATCTAAATATTATAGTTTTCACCAGATAATTGCAGTCACAGAATTTGTGTAAGTTTTGGTTATTTTAAGACTGGTTAACACAGTGAGTCTATTTTTAGACTAGGTCAGATTTACAACTGTCAGTTGTAAGATATTTGGGTCATGTTTAGAGGGATGTTTGGTGATATTCTGGTGTAAACTAAATTATGAGATAGTATGATATGCTTCATTATTAGTGACAATAAACATTATTGAGGCATATAGACCTTATTGTGCAGCAATTTCTGGTATATTCCAGAGTATTATACATGTATACTTAGTGAAAGTGTCTTTTCTTGACCAACCAAGTGTCATTCTTAATGAACACTAGTGTGAACACTTAAAAGTGATTATATTTATGTTTGTGCTTTTTGCGCGTGTATTAAGTTTGTGAACTTAACATACAGTGATAGATTTTCAACACTAGTATAGTGTGTGATTTTGAATATTGGTATTGATCAGTGAACTCTTTTTTAGAGCAGAGATAGTTATTTGGTATTCTTTTCAAAAGAATTGATAAAATAAGTGCGGATTTTGATATCTTTAGGATGTCATAGAGATTTAGAGTTTACAGTTGGAACCGGAGATATTTTGGGTACCGGTAGTATACACATTAAAGTGTCATTAGTGTTTTGGGTTTGAGATATAGATATTTGAGTTTTTGAGTGTATAATAATTATCTGTTTACCACGTAGAAGTTGGTGTACTAGTTAATTTATAACGGTGTTTTCTCACTGACTTTTCTTCTGGTCTGTTTAATCATCCCTTCACACATTCACTCTTTTCTTTAAAATCCATTCACATTCACTTGTACTTTACCGAGGAAAAAGCGATGGAAGAAAAAGGTATTTATAGTTATATTTGTGCATACTATTTATATATTATATGTGTATTTATATGTGCCAGCTTGCGTTTAGAAGTGTGATATGATATTTTGAGACTGTTTTCAGGATATTTTTGTGCTTTTGTGAAATTATTTCAGGAAATTGTGTATACAGTGTTTATTATTTCAGGAAATAATATTATGTGTCAATTTATTTCCAGGAATTAATAGTTTGGATCTATTTATTTTCAGGGTACTTTATAAGTGATTTATCTTTTGATTACTATTTGCAATGACATAGTCTTGGAGTTATTTGTCAGAGATTTTCACTTAACACTTGTTGATAATTTCAGGAATTTAATCACTGATAGTATTATTTTTCAGCGGTTAGTAATAGTGCATATATAGATGTTATCTGTTGAATAACGGACAAATTATTTCAGGGAATTAATATTTTTGTTCATTTTCAGTGATAGTTTAGATTGTGATTACACAACTTTAGTGTTTTTGATATATAGTGATAGTTGTGTGTTACTGTGACATAGTGATTAAGGTAGAAAATATGATGGCGGCGAAAACAGATGGAAGTCCTAAGGAAGCTCTGTCAAAGCAGGAGATGATTGACTTATTGATTAAGAGTGGTAGATATGACGTAACACCACGGAAGCCGATTAGTAGTACACCTAAGTCTAGGTTGTACGAGGTGTATGAGACCACTAGTATGAAGGCTAAGGCGAGTGGAGATTTGAGTGTTTCCAAGACAGAGGATGTAACTCGTCTTGTAGCACAGTCATCCATTCCTAAGATTCCGTTTTTCTCAGATGACGACCAGAAGGGGGATGTGACGTACAACGAGTGGCGTTTTGAGATACGTTGTTTGACAGAGGACTCGGATATAACTCCGAGCATCCTTACTCAAGCCATAAGGAGGTCTCTGCGGGGAACAGCAAGGAGAATGCTCATACCTTTAGGGGAAAAAGCCACCATCACAGATACGTTAATGAAGTTGGATGCCCTTTTTGGTGATATTTCTACCAACGGCATGATTATGCAGGAATTGTTTAATAGTTTTCAGAAATCGGAGGAATCTGTCACATCTTTTAGTTGCCGTTTGGAAAGTTTGTTACAGATTGCCATTGACAACAAACATCTTGCCAAGGAGGCCAAGAATGACCTGATGCGGCTCAAGTTTTGGACGTCACTCCGATCTGAGCAGCTCAAGAGCCAGACTCGGCATAAGTATGACACCCTGTCAAATTATGATGAGCTTCTGCGGGAGATACGCATGGTGGACAAGGAGATTAGTATCACTCCTTCAGATGCTAAGACCACCGTACCACTCAAGAAGGTGGGTCACCAGCCCGTGACAGCGGAAGCACCAGTGTCTCTGGGGATTGCAGATGTGGAGAGGAAGCTGGAAAAAAGAATGAATGTGTTGGAAAAGAGGCTGGATAGGAAGATAGACGAGAAGATGGACATGATCCTCAATAGGCTGGATCAGAGGGATGACAGAAACAGAGACTTCTCCCGGACCACTTTCAGGGGTCGAGGTCGTGGAAGTGGTTTCCGTTACGGCAACAATCCACCATACAACAATCCAGGTGGCAGTAACAACAACCACCGTCCGGAAGACAACAGGGGCCAACAGAATGGTTTTGGTAGAGGGAATCAACAGCCAAAAGCTTAACCGTCTCTGTTGAAGGCCAACCAGAGGCTGGTGAATATATAGGCCAAGATATATTAGAGAAAATGATAGGTAGCTCTAATAGAAGTGATATTTTCTTGCAGGGATCACGGGTCAGAGCCTTGTTGGATAATGGGTCAATGATTTCTACAGTATCCGAGTCTTTTTATCGTTCTTTAACAGATCCACCAGTTCTACACAGTTTGGATACACTGGGTTTAAAGGTTTCCATTGCTGATGGATCACTGTTGAAGTATATTAGTTTTATTGAATGTACTATTTTAGTTCCATATTTATCTGATATTTTATTTGATGTACCTGTTTTAGTTGTACCGGATACACATTTGAATAGTAATTGTCCAGTGCTTATAGGAACCAACGTTATTCGTTTGTGTAAGAATGTTCTTGCACAGGAAACAGATAATTCTTCATCTGATGTTCCGGAAGAGTGGAAAGTTGCTATGGACAGCACAAGTTGCAATACGTTTACAGTGAAGTCCAGCAACAAGAAAGTAATAAAGGTTGCACCTTATGAAACCATTACAATTAATGGTACAGCTAGACATGTTAGCCATAATGTCAGTACTGTTGTTACAGAGAACTTAAAGGCAGATTCTCCATCCGGATATACAGTCTGTCCGAGAGTGGTTAATCTGGAACAACGCGGTAACTGTACCAAGATTTCAGTTAAAATTTGCAACATGTCTGCTAAATCTATTACATTTCGACCCAAGTCTGATATTTGTCAGATCAGTGAAGTCAAGGTGGTGGATAACCTTGCCTCGGATCTTGGCAGTACGACAGTGACTAAGGAGGGTAATGTTTCACCCCTGGAAGAACTTGGTGTCAGAATTGATACGGCCAATCTTACGGAGGAGCAACTTGCACGTGTCCGCCAGATCGTAGGTACCTGGGACCATATATTTTCGAAAGGAGCTGCCCATATTGGAAAGACTGACCTAGGTCAGCACAAGATCGTGCTAGAAGACGATACTCCTTTCAAAATGCCATACAGGAGGATACCACCAGGCATGTATGAAGAAGTACGTCAGCACATTAGAGAGATGCTTGAAGCAGATGCCATTAGAGAATCTGACAGCCCATTCTCATCTAATGTGGTACTTGTTAGGAAAAAGGACGGTTCCCTGCGCTTTTGTTTAGACTGGAGGCATCTAAACAACAAAACACGGAAGGACGCATATATGTTGCCTAGATTTGACGACACTATTGATACCTTGAGTGGATCAAAGTACTTTTCGAAGCTAGATCTTCGATCAGGCTACTATCAAGTGGAAATGGAGGAGTCTTCGAAACCCTACACTGCTTTCTCCGTAGGTAATCTGGGATTCTATGAGATGAATCGCATGGGAATGGGACTTTCAAACTCACCTGCCACATTTCAAAGGCTTATGGAGAAATGCATGGGTGACATGCATTTAAGGGTCTTATTTTCCTTGATGATATTTTAGTGTTTTCGAAGACATTCGAAGAACACGTTAAACGTCTGGAAGGAGTGTTCTCCAGATTGGAACAACATGGGCTATTGTTAAAACCCAGCAAATGTGAGCTGTACAAAAGCTCAGTGAACTACTTTGGCCATGTTGTGTTGGAACACGGAATAGCCACTGACCCAGAGAAGACAGCAGCTATCAAGAATTGGAAGCCACCAACCAATATCAAGGAACTGCGACAATTTCTTGGCTTTGCAGGCTATTACAGGCGGTTCGTGAAGAACTTCTCCCAAGTTGCACAACCTCTAAATGTCTTGCTGGAGGGTCATGGAACGACAAAAGCTGCCAAGAAAGCCAAGAAAAATATCAAGAAGCAAGCTGTTGTGTGGAAATGGGGAAAGGACCAACAGCACGCATTTGATACTTTGATAGAAAAATTGACGACACCACCAGTCCTTGGATATGCTGATTATACAAAACCTTTGATCCTACACACGGATTCCAGTGGATTTGGTTTAGGCGCTGTACTATACCAGCTTCAGGAAGGCAAGGAACGCGTAATAGCATATGCCAGTAGGGGACTGAGACCCAGTGAAAAGAAGTACCCAGCGCACAAGTTGGAGTTTTTAGCACTGAAATGGGCGATTACAGACAAGTTTCATGACTTCCTCATGGGAACTACATTTCAGGTCGTAACGGACAACAACCCATTGACCTATGTGCTAACAACAGCCAAGCTTGATGCCACAGGACACCGTTGGATATCAGCATTAAGCATTTTCCAGTTCACCATCATTTATCGTCCTGGAAAGCTTAATGTTGATGCTGATAGTCTGTCAAGACAACCAGAGTTGATCTTTCCTGATCAGGTTAAAGCAATCTGCCATGCAGTTAAAGCATCAATACCCTTGGTGCACTGTGTTTCGGAAGTTGTAGGTCCTCAACCGGCCGGTGAGGAAATAACATCGGAGCCTTTTAACCAGATAGACTGGCAGCAGGAACAGAGAAAAGATGCCACCATAGCCAGAGTATTAGACCACCTTGGATTGCGGTTCTCGGCCAAGGGAGGAAGACCTCAGGAGAGAAACACGCACTGTACAGAAGTTCCTTCGGGAATGGAATCGCCTTAACGTAGAGGATGACATTCTGTACAGAACCGCCTCCTTTGATGGTCAACAGACAAGACAGTCATCCCAGAGACTTACAGGAGCATTGCCCTAAAAGGCATCCATGATGATGTTGGACATCAAGGAAAGGAGAAGTCTCTGTGGTTGGCTAGACAACGCTTTTATTGGCTTTGCTTGGCTTGGAAGGTGATGTTAACAGGAAAGTGGAAACCTGTGGCAGATGTATTCGTCGGAAGACACCAGTTAGGGTGGTAGCAGAACTACACCCTATTATGACTACAAGACCAATGGAATTGTTCTGCATGGACTTTCTTAGTCTGGAGAGGTCAAAAGGAGGCTTTGAGCATATTCTGGTCATCACGGATCACTTCACTCGGTATGCTCAAGCTATTCCTTGTCGCAACCAGACGGCCCAGACGACTGCCAGAGCCTTGTATGACACTTTTTTCCGATACTACAGTTTTCCGGAGACACTACACAGTGACCAGGGACGGAATTTTGTCGGGAATGTCATCAAGGAGCTGTGCAAGATTGCCCAGATTAAGAAAACCAAAACTACAACATACCACCCCATGGGTAATGGATCAGCGGAATGGTTCAACCAGACCTTGTTGAAAATGCTCGGGACCTTGGAAGAGGACCAAAAACAGGATTTGAAATCCTACGTAGTGCCAATGGTCCAGGCATACAACGCAACGAAGAGCGATGCAACTGGTTATTCGCCCCACTATCTCATGTTCGGTTGGCATCCTCGTCTCTCAGTAGATGCCTACTTAGGTACTTCAGTAGATGCTGAAGAAGCAGCATCAGAACCACAGACGTATGGCAAGAAGCTGCGAGACAGGTTGCAGGTTGCGTATGGTGTTGCTGCAAAGGAAGCCAGCAAGAACGCTGCTCAGAACAAGGAGCGATATGATCGTAATGTAAGGAATAGCAAGCTTGAGGATGGTGACAGAGTCCTGGTGAGGAAAGTCGGTCTGCAAGGGAAGCAGAAGTTGGCAGACAAATGGGACAGGGATCCATATTTGGTACTCGCGATGCCAAATAGGGATATCCCTGTATACAGAGTGAAACGTGAGGATGGACAGGGTCCAATACGGGTGCTACACAGAAATATGCTGCTACCGTTTACCTCTATTCCCTCTGAGGTCCCATGCCAGATACCAAACCGTCAGGTTGTGTCTAGAAGTAAAACCACCAGAGCCAATCCTCGGAATACCGACACAGAAAGTTCAAGCTCAGATTCTGAACCCGAGCAACATATTCAGAATGGTACTAGACAGAAGAAAGTACAAATTGGACCATATACCACCTCTCTAAGCGAACGCCATGGAAGTAGCACCCTTGAAGATGCAAACCTTCAATTGGATGAGAGCAACTTTAATGCGAGTGACAGCTTTTGGGATATAGATCCAGATTCACTAGGTCGACCAGCTAGACCACCGGAAAATCAACCAGAAGGTCCACCAGCACAACTGGAACATCCGCCAGATGGTCAACTGGAAGTTCAACCAGAGGATCTGCCGGTGCAGCAACCGGAGCCAGTACAACTGGAACATCCACCGGAACGTCCACCAGAACGTCCACCGGAAGATCACCCAGATGGTACACTGGTGCAGCAACCGGAGCCACCGAGACGGTCAACCAGAGAACGGCAACCACCAAACTGATTGGGACAGTGGGTTGTGCAGCAGACAGCCACAACACCGAAACAAGAGATTTATTATGTATAATGTTAATTTTTACCATTTTTCAGTGTATGATGTCAGTATTTGTCGCGACCTGTAATGTCGTGAAGATAGGATGTACTTGACATGTGTATATTAGCGAGATCAATCTCATTTCCCTTTGAGGTTGCTGTCACAAGTTAACCCATTATGATGTGTTGACGGGACGTAAAACCCCATTAATTGTTCTGTTTTCCATTTCGCAGATACGTATGGAGATGGATACATTTCAGATAATATTGGTTAACAATTTTAGAATTTATTTCAGCATAGTATATGTATGCTAATCTGTTTGCTTTCAGACTTTGGAGTTGGTCCATTTTTGCTGAATTAATATTACGTGCAAAGATAATAAATGTACCTGGTTAAGTCAGTTATGTTGAATATTTTCAGGTATGCTTATTTGTGTTTATTTTATAACTTTTAATTATTATTTACAGCGCTGGCATCTGGTTAATAAATGTCAGGAGCCATTTCACTGAGCCGGGAAGTATGTAGCCGTGCCTTTAATAGTGGTTCAAGGGAGACAACTGCTATAGTTCTCTGTAGTATGTTTACTCATATTTATCTCCCTTATTCCACAGGTAGATATCTAGCTATGTTCACAGTACTGAGTAATAACTGTAAAAGTTAATGAGACCATTTATCATGAGGTCAATGTATTATTTATATTGTATACGGTTGTCATACATGTCTTGACAAACTGATTATTGTACAAATACAGCTTGGTTGACAGGATTGAGTGAGTGAAAACTAACTTAGGTCACCCCTAACACTGCATGGCACGATAACTCTAACTAACTCAGTCTTTGCCTAGCTTCTCTAAGAGAAACACCTATTTCAGTACAGAGATGTAATAATATATATTTAAGTAGTTTTCTATAGACTTGTAAAGGTCTGATTGAGAATGTAGTTTTATATATTCTACAGCTATTAGATTCTTGGTAAATATTTGGTTGCAGAACCTAAATATGGATTTGTCTGGTGAGTTCTCGATTGTTTGGTATATTAATGAAATTGCCGCGTTTACAGATAATGTATTTCTGTAATGGCTGCAATGTCATTCATGTTGTAATTGTTTGTTAAATGTGATGTTTGTATATATTGCAGGCTTTATATTACCCGTACATAAAGAACCCTAAATCATGGATTGGAGTTGTTGAATTTACCCCCATAAGACCATGGTTACATTGTAATTAAATAATGAATTTTCTCGATGTATTTAAGTTTAATCAAAACCGCCTATGAAGAACTTCATAAACTTCAAGAAGTTGAAGAACGTGCCTAAACATATTGGTAAAGAACAAATTGTACAGATAAAACTTACTACAGTACATCTTATCAGAAACACACACGAAACAACAACGTGTCTACTATACTGCAAACGAGAAAAACAACTTACCGTTGAATTCATTTCATTCGTTTCCGTGTTGACGACTTTCATGTACAAAATGGAGGCTAAAAATTGCGCTGCCGTTTTGAAAAGTGAGTGAACCATGGGCATGATTCTGATTGGCGGATCAAGAACTTGCTGCCAGTGTCTAACGTTATCTGTTACTAGCGCTAACAGAATATACTCTACAGTCTAAAAGGTGCCCGTTGTTACCATTTCCAACAGACTAACACCCCTAAGAATTTACTACTACTAGTGGATAACAGAACAGGATCGGGTGCACAATCATCTGAATCTTGCCGACTTTGCATACATTTTGCCTGGTATACTCTCTTCCTTACTAAAAGCAACTATTTTATATTCAATTATGACAACAATGAGAGTGCCGAGACTGGCGAGAGTACCGGGTGTTTAGTATCGCGCTACTTCTACTCGGGAATAAAAGGAAGGACAAACGTGTTATTTTATTTATTTTATTACGTTTAAACAGGGAGTAAGTATACTTCCTCCCTGGTTTAAACGTCACAAAAAATTATGTTACGCAAAATAACATAAAAATTATACTGCTTACGCCAGTATGCCTGATTATAGGAACCCTAGACGTGAAAACGGTCATAAATGTGAAAACTGTCATAAATGTAACCATAAACGTGAAACTTACCATAAATGTGAAAAACCCATGTCATAAATATGAAAACGACCTGGTGATAAATATAATACAATTGTACCGTAAACGTTAACCTTTTCTCTTTGTGTGATCCAGGCCTGCCAAATCTCCGTATAAAATCCGGATTCTCTGGATTTTTCAGTCGATCTCCGAATCTCCAGATTTAAGTGTACAATCTCCGGATTTTCCATCAAAACAAAATGTTCATGATTTAAAAAGCTATACTTTTACAGTTTATCAGCTATCCTGTTACTCTCCCTAGTCAGAGGAATATATACAGGGTCGAATCAGTGGGAGTCATCCGTGTAATGCACTGACTGAATATACAATTAACACCTAAGGACATAATTAGTTCCTTCAGTGGCATAACGGCATGCGTAATGCAGAAATATCTGTGATTTCTTTAATTGGTCACCTAACTGAAACAGCAAGTGTGAGGAACTAGCAACTATTTGTGTGTGGTACCACTATAACAGCTGCTGCTGTGTACGATGATTATAATTTGTACAGTTGACTTTGTATTTGCATTTAGCACGCATCTGTGTAGAAAAGTAAGTGCACTTTCATAAAAAAACAGTTGCGAAAGAAACTAAACCAAGTCTTTCTAATCGAATTATTATGCTAATTTATCATTTTCCATAACTATCAAACAATGCATCAACATTATTTGCATAAATAATTTAAATCTGCGTTAACAAATAGTGTGGAAATCAAGTCACGCGCTCCAAATTTCCATTTAAAATGTTCTTTTCGCGTTTGAGTTTTAAATCTTAAGTTTTAAAAATCTCAGGATTTTGTGTTAACAAGTTTTGGTAGGCCTGGTGAACTTTTGTGTCAGTGTAGTTACTGGTCATTGTCGGCCTGTTGTCCGTCGTCTGTCCGTCCGTTATTTTTTTGTTGTATATGTACACTCTAGCACCCTCTATTTTTACCAAACTTGGCTATTGATAAAGCGCGGACGAGCTCGAAAAGAACTTGAGTCGGATGATAAACACCAGAGATATGGTCCTTGATCTAATGAAAAATGTTAAAATTTGCCCAGCAATCGGTCACATTTATTTTGCAAATGATCTTGATCAAACTTGGTCAGAGTCTCAACATTGATGAACCCTCAAACGAGTTCAAATACCACTAATATCGGTAAATAAACATTGTGAGTTATATCCCTTAATTTAATGAAAAAAGGGCTATAGTTTGACTTATCAACATTCTAGCGACTGCGTTTTGCATCCGATCTTTACCAAACTTAGTTAAAGTCTGAATATTAAGCAAAGTAAAAAGAAGTTATTGCCCTGATCTATTGAAAACAAAATGTAGCTTGTTAATCAGTAACCTATTTTCCATCCGATCTTTACAAAACAAATGTTCAGAAAGCTAATATCTACAAAGGAAAACCAGCCATATATATAGGACTTGGACCGGTAACCAGAGAGGTCAAAAGTTGAAAATGGTCGTACGCGAAAGTAGTACCATCAGTGGTGTTATTTGGGACTGTGTAATTGATTAAGTACATAAAAGAGGTACGTATAGCTACTGTTTTTGTTTTGAGGATAGATTTCCGAAGATATGGGTGCAAATGCAAAGGAATCAGTCATCAGAGTGCTGAGTGGTACTACTTTGTATGAGGTAAGATTTTAAACAAAATGAGGTGTGGTTCGGCTTTTGTTGTCAAAAAAGGTCATCTACTTTCATTTTGAGCCAAATGCTGGTGCATAGAGCAGTTATGGT
This sequence comes from Cyrtodaria siliqua, assembly GCA_037043455.1. NCBI lineage: Eukaryota > Metazoa > Mollusca > Bivalvia > Adapedonta > Hiatellidae > Cyrtodaria > Cyrtodaria siliqua. Next base: position 50,527 of record JAWPHD010011413.1, read on the forward strand.
CATTGTTGTTTTGCTATTTTTGTGTTTTGTCGTCACGTATATACATTTTAATTGATATTTGAAGTGTCACGGAGCATTAGGGTAAGTGTTATTCTGTGTAAAGCTAACATTACGGTCTATGTGAAAATAGTGGTGGTCCAAATCCTTTATGCGAAACAATAATTGGATGATGTTGAATGTGTTTTTACTGTTTTCAATGGATTTACATTCAGTTTGGGTACTTAAAAATAATGACGAGGAGTCTGATGATACATGCAAGTATTCGTTTATGTAAATATATGGTTCGAGCATCTTTGTTTACATCCGGTCTTAACAGACAAGCTAGAATTTAGCTGATTTTGTGGATTTGTTGGTATTTTAGGCATACTGATAGGATAGTGTTCAAGTAATGCAGGTATGAGTTGATATTTGTGTTCACAAATGTATATTTCATCATTAGCAGTGTATATTATTATGAAATAAATGCACATATGCATGATATGTGAAAATTGTATGTTTTCTGAGGCTTGGAAAGCTGTTTTGAATCGGTCCGAGTCATAAAGCATTTTCTGCAAATAGGCTTTTTTTTCAGATCCATGTCATTGTTTATTCTTTCGTTTGTTACACATATTAGGTAATTTTGAGTGTTTGTTAACCGAGATCTATACAGTCGTAATACATGGATTTCTGTTGGTTTGCGCTATCGCATAAATGCATATGGTTGGTTCTGTTCGTCTTCTCGGATCGTCACTCACAACATGTTTGCATAATCAGTTGTGTTTCGTATATAATTATAACAATTGGAGTTTCTGTTTCTATTATCATATTATTATCATCAGTTATTGACATTATATAACTTATTTGAATAATTTTATGCATCTTTTTTCAGAAATCTGCCAAACACGACTGTACGACTGTCTTGAAAAAAGGATCCACTACTCGTGTCTACCGTAATTGGCTCTTCTGAGAGTTTTTGGATATTGGTACACTATCATACGCAGTAAGTAATACAATTAGATGTATTGTGTCCCTGTGGTGTGTGTGTGTGTGTGTGTGTGTGTGTGTGTGTGTGTGTGTAAAAGGCATCCGGTTGTAATGCAAGGTGTCTAGGTTGATCATCGGTCTGGGATTTGGAGTTTTTTGTATGTTATTAGATTCAAACTATATACTTGAGAACTCCTACCTAAACAGTATCACCAAGAACTCACTCCTCATATCCCATACAATCAATGGATACATCTTTATCTACCTGTATTTCTTTACTTGACCAACCAGACATATTGTATTTATCTAAAATGTTTGCTTACTCGAACCCTCCCCCACCTCCCCGGCAAGAAAAATTAAATGACGGTATTTATTACCCTGCATCAGGTCTTTTTCCTCTTGATTTCAGACCTTAAGAGGTTAATCCACACCCGATATTATCCAGAATGGTCGACAACAAATAATCATTATAATTTTATAAGCAAATAATTTAACGGCAATCAGATTGCTCTGGATGAGCCATGTAAACACATTATTCAATGTCATTGTCCTGATAACTTCTCTTTTCTTTTAAAATGCAAGCTTTGAGTGTTATGGTTAAAATGATCCAAATAGGTGTGCTGTTGTATTTAAATTATAAGTAAATTGCATATTTGGGTATACGCTGATGTATAAACCAAATAAACCGTGTTGGCTCACATTGGTTGAGCCTCGGAAAAACTACCATTTTTCTAGTCACATAGGGATTCAAGTTAAATGTTTTTATAAAGCCAATAGTGAAAGATTTGAGAAATTATTGGATCAGTAAGTCTGTTGCTCTATAGGAAATGTTAGAAATTACTTTATTCTTTTGATATAATTCTATATAGTGCAAAGGAAACGATATTAATTGAGAAACTTGGTCAAAAACATGAAAAAAATACATCCCGAGATAGCTGTAATGGCTATGGGTTCTCTTATTCCATAGTGAGAAGACAGTTATAATTTTTTTCTGAATATATGATATGTGTGAAACCTTTCTGCAAAGTTTCATGAATATGTGAATCTGCAGACACATATTATTAGACTTTGAAAATATTGGAATCTTCTCGGATTTGGTCAAAATGGTCAAAATGACCCAAAAATGCATTGGTGATTTTGAGTATGTTGTCATTTGTGTCTAATATATACTTGTAAGATTCCAACAGGCTAATTTTTGACAGTTTTGGATTTTTATTTTTCAAAATATAATAATTGAAATTTCAAAAATGATACAAAATAAACCCACGAGGGCCTACGTCTACAAATAACATGCTGTTCAGTTAGAAATTTCATATCGCAATGTGTCAATGTGTATTTTTGTTTAGCGCCAATACTATTACTGACTATAAGAAATCAGTTTGGCTCCAAATTATTACTTATTATTTTTTTATGATATTTTCAGTATACCCCTTGTCACCACTGCGGGTAGTTTATACAGGTTGTCGCAGTGAAGGTGCCTAGACTCGAACACCAATATCTTCCCTAGTCTTCGATTAATGGCGATGGTATTCTGGATTTTTCAAGTTGACATGTAAGTTTATACTCACATGTAATTATAAATTGCTTTAAAACCAAATCTAGGGCATATAGGACTTGGACCGGTAACCAGAGAGGTCAAAAGTTGAAAATGGTCGGACTCGAAAGTAGTACCATCAGTGGTGTTATTTGGGACTGTGTTATTGAATTAGTACATAAAAGAGGTACGCATACTTACTGTTTTTGTTTTGAGGTTAGATTTCCGAAGATATGGGTGCAAAAAGCAAAGGAATCAGTCATCAGAGTGCTGAGTGGTACTACTTTGTGTGTATGAGGTAAGATTTTAAACAAAATGAGGTGTGGTTCGGCTGTTGTTGTAAAAAAAGGTCATCTACTTTCATTTTGAGCCAAATGCGGGTGCATAGAGCAGTTATGGTCATTGTTGTTTTGCTATTTTTGTGTTTTGACGTCACGTATATACATTTTAATGGATATTTGAAGTGTCACGGAGCCTTAGGGTAAGTGTTATTCTGTGTAGAGCTAACATTACGGTCTATGTGAAAATAATGGTGGTCCAAATCCATCTGATTCTCACCAATCTGAGGCCCCCCCAACACCTATGCCATGATCCCCTCTCCCCTCCCACCCCACCCCCACACCTACCCTTATAGAAGAAAACGTAGACGAAATCAGAAATTAGCCATGTCAGACTAGAAACAGCAGAGCAATTGCCCTTGAATTAGTTTAAAATGCTAAACTTTACCTATTCTTATCACTCCAGCTCCTTAAATGTCTATTTGATCTGTACCAACAAAACGTATTCCAGATGAACGCGTAACATGATCATAGTCCATCTATCCCCCTCACCTGCTATAAGAGATATTTTAGCAAGTAGAACGTCCACTGGCCATCTTAGGCCTCATTTTAATAATCATTCTTCCTCTTCTTCTTTACCCTCTTTGGTTAGCTGACAGACTACTTTTAGCAGTACCCAATATAACAACAAAAGAGGAAGTATAAATCTCCCCACATGTTACCAACCCCAAAAGAAATGAAAAGCCCTCTGTACGACATTGGTCCTTACCTACAGGAGGTGATGTATACATATATTGGTCAGTAAAATTGATTGACAGCTTGGTCAATTTATTGTTATTTATTATTAAATTCATAGTGCATGTTATCCAAGTCAGGAAAAGATCGAAAGATCATTTAACAAGAGGCCCGTGGTCGCTCTACTGGCTAACATGGCTCTTATAACATCAATGAAGCGAGTGACTGCAATTATTTATTTTTTTTGAAAGTTTTGAGCAAAATACAGCATTTTTAACTAAATCAAGGGCCAAAACTAAAACATCTGGTAAAGTTTGGTAAAGATCGGATAAAAAAAGAAGGCCCTATCGTCTTAGGGATGTTGGCTGGGCATGTTTTGACATCTTCAAGTCTAAACATTTTATTTTTTAAATCATAGTTTTATTTGACAACAGAATTGTTTCATTCTTTTCATTCTAGTATATATGGATATAATGTAGGATTTAAGATGGTAACATACCAAATTTTAAGCACATTTTTTTTTTTACATATTTTTTCCGTCATTTGTGATCATTTTTGTTGTCAATAAAATAGGGGGTATTGGTAGCTCTGAGTAGATTTTATCCTTTTGCTATAGAAAAAATCAGATTTTTGTTTTTCAGTAGTGGAATACATATATAAAAGTAGATACTGAACTAATTTTATTTTCGATCTCTATGTCAGTATTGTGTGTACAGTGTTTTACATTGAAAATGTCAAATTAACTCCAAAATGGGTGTAATTTAAAGAATTTTTAATAAAAAATCATTAGAAGCCTGGTGACATATATTTTTTTACTTGTTTTGAAAGAAATGTCATAGGACCTTGACATATACAAGTTTTAAAAAAAGTTAATCATTAGAACATAATTTTTTTATCTTGAATTAATTTTTCAGTTAAAACAAATGTGAGTGGGTTCGGTCCATATATGTTTGCTTTTTAAAGTAAAAAGACGAATGAGGATTACAATTGTTTTTGTATGATTTGAAAGATATGTATATATGCAATCGAAAATTAATTGTTGTTTTTCAATAAACTTAATGTTATGAAAACAATTGTGAAAATGTTCAATGACTATATTTTTCCTCTTTTTAGTGAAATTTTGAAGTTAGAAATATGTGCCTTCTTCAATGACGTCTAGTGGGAAAAAAGTGTGGTGACCTAGCCTTTTTTGATAATTTTGGATCTAAATTATACCAAAGAAGCTTTAAATATGAATTTAAAAAAAATCTCAGCACTACGTCCTTCCACAGCCAACCTCCTTAACGAAGTAAAATATAGCATTTTTAACAAAATCAAGGCCATAACACCGCTGTTACAAGTCCGATATGGCTGGTTTTCGAACTCGTCCGAGCTTGTAATGATAGTAACAATCTGTTAAAGTTTGGTAAAGATAAAACGAAAAATGAAGGCCCTATCGTCTTAACGAGGCAAAATAAAGCATTTTTTACTAAATCAAGGGCCATAACTCCGTTATTATTGGTCCGATCTCACTGGTTTTCGAATTCGTTCGAGCTTTCATAACACCGCTGTTACAAGTCCGATATGGCTGGTTTTCGAACTCGTCCGAGCTTGTAATGATAGTTACAATGTCGTAAAGTTTGGTAAAGGTCGTTGAAAAAAGAAGGCCCTGTCATCTTAACGAGGCAAAATCTAGCATTTTCAACTAACTCAAGAGCCATAACTCAGTTGTTACTGGTCCGATATGGCTGCTTTGTGAATTTGTTCGAGCTTTCATTGACATGATTAACAATCTGGTAAAGTTTGGTAAAGATCAGATGAAAAGTAAAGTCCATATTGTCTTAACGAGGCAAAATATAGCATTTTTAACTAAATCAAGAGCCATAACTCCGCTGTTACTGGTCAGATCTGGCTGGTTTTCGAACTTGTCCGAGCTTTCATTGATATTAACAATCTGGTAAGGCTTGGTAAAGATCAGATGAAAAATGAAGGCCATATCGTCTTAACGACACAAAAGTTAACGACGGACGAACGGACGTACGGTAGACAACTCGCCATCCCATAAGCTCTGCCGGCCAAGAGCTCTGCTGGCCCTTGGCCAGTAGAGCGATAAAACAAAACAAAAGTTTCTAATGAAGAAAACCATAGAGTGTAAAAGAACAATAATTTAAGGTAGAGTTGGTTCTTGCACTATGTACTTTTCTTTCACATATCATTTTTAAGTTTCATTACATTTGGCTCAAAGCGTCTCCGTGGCCGAATGGTTGACGACGTTGCGTTAAACCTTCTACTCTCACCGCTGTGGGTTCGCATCCCACTGGGAGCTCGACTTGTAAGTAGGAAGTGTCGATTCTTATGAATGGTGGTAGGTGTAAAGTACTGGTTCTACCTAGGAAAAATGGGTGATCTGCCTCCACCACAAAAAATTTCGACCGTCATATATAACCTTACATGTGTTGAAAATGACGGAAAACACCATATAAACATAGATCTACATCCATGAAACAACATTTGGCTCAATGGTTTCCGGACTAGAATTCGCGAAAAAAAATAGTGTAAAAGTGGGATAATTCTGTCATTAAGTTAGTAGGCAAAGTTATGGTTGCTGCGTTCCCAATCGCGTCCTTTATCATTGCACCAAGTTTTATTTAATTCGACTCAGTGGATGGACGGACGGAACGACAAAGCGGCTCCCCGATCTTCGTTTTAGTGAGCATAACGAACTCATCACATACATATGAGTTGAAAAATAGGGACTTGATCAGTATCGTCATTTATCTCGGCAATTTCTGGCCTTTAATTAAACTATAAGTATGTATAATGCATGGTACTCAATGTTAAAGCATACCAAATAAGAGTGGCAAATTGACAAAATATACGCCCGGCATACGTGTAAATCAATTTTATATAACCTTGTATAACTTATTTAATATGCTCTTTTTGTATTTCTAGTTATGTACTTTGATGGCCAAGACAATAAGTTGGAAAAGTCATCAAGATTAGATTACTGAGAGGACATTGCAAAAACTATTCATTTTTAAAAAATCAAAGGGTCACAACTCCGGCATTATAGGTGAGATCTGGCTGGTTATCAAACTTGGCCGAGATATTACGACTATACACATTGCCTCCAGGTTTTATCAATATTGAATTATAAATGTCAAAGGTATTGAGCAGACACCGCAAAAATCATCAAATTTCAAAAATCGAAGAGCCATAACTCACGGCATTATAAGTGCTGGTCATCGAACTTGGTCTAGATATTATGACCATTACAAAGTCCCCAAGGTTCAATACTATTGAACTATAAATATTAAATAATTGAGCGGAAACTGCAAAAATTCCTATAACTCTAACTTAGATGTGCGATCTGGCTGTTTATTAAACGTGGCCCAGATATTATGTCCATAAACGCTGTCCTAAAGTTTTATCAAGATAGGATGATAATGATAAAGTCGTCAATTTTCAAATATCTAAGCGACATAACTCATAAGGCGTTAAAGGATTATTATAGCTGGTTATCAAACTTGGCCGAAATATTGTGCCCATTTACATTATCGTAAAGTTTCATCAATATTGGATTATAAATATTGAAGTTATTGAGCGGAAACCGCAAACATCGTCAAATTTCAGCAATAAAAGGACCATGACTCCGGTGCGACCTGGATGGTTATCGACCTTGACCGAATATTGTGGTTATAAACATTGTCCCCAAATATAAAGTCAATCCATATGGGCGTTCTCTTTTAAATGAACGGAAACCAATCCTTCCACCCGCCCGCCCCCCGCTCTGCTTGACATATGACCCGTTTTTTTCCCTGTGGGGGAAAAATCGCATAACGCATAGATACTATTTTTTTTAATATTCAGGCCTTTACATTTATCTTGTGACTTTCCTAGCCAAAAATGTAGATATTTGACGTACATATGCGAATTAATAAACAAAACAAGAGGCCTGTGGACGCTGTACTGGCTAACATGGCCCTTATAACATCAAAGAAGCGAGCGACTATCGTCTTAACGAGGCAAAATATAGCATTTTTAACTAAATCAATAGCCACAACTCTGCTGTTACTGGTCCGATCTTGCTCGTTTTCGAACTTGGCTAGTAGAGCTAATACAATTTAAAAAAATATATATAATAATAAATTAATAAAAAAAAAATATAGAAAAAAAAAAAAATCTGCTTAAGTTTGGTAAAGATCAGATGAACAAGAGGCCCAAGAGGGCCTGTAGACGCTCTACTGTGTAAAGATGTCATATTTAGCCTTTTCCTATATACAATTTGGGTCGCCACGGCGGCCATTTTGATTATCGCAAGAAAACAAAAAACACAAACTTAATAGACGCCAACCATTGTGATAAAGTTTCAACAAAATCCTTCAAAAGGTTTCAGAGAAGATTTCACATTTAACCTTTTCCTATATAACTCTATTTAAACCTTGGGTCACCATGGTAACCATTTTGATTATTCGATGATAACGAAAAACATAAATTTGATAGAGGCCAACCCAAGGAACATGGAATGGATTAAGTGGTTTCGGAGGAGATGTCGTTTGAAATTTCCTTAAATTTGACTTAGTTTTAGCCATGGTGGCCATGTTGGACAACTGGCGGCTGCGAAAAACACAGATCTGAGGCGCACTATCCCAAAGATATTTGTGATAAAGTTTCAACAAAATCCTTCAAGAGGTTTTAGAGAAAATGTCATTTTTAACGTTTCTCTGTAACTCTATGTAAACTTTGGGTACCTGTGGCGGCCATTTTGATTATTCGACGATATCGAAAAACAGAACTTGATAGAGGTCAACCCAAGGAACATGTTTATGATATTTCACAAAAATGGAATAAGTGGTTTCGGAGGAGATGCCGTTTGAAATTTCCTTAAACTTGACCTAATTGTAGCCATGGTGGCCATCTTGGATGACTGCCGGCCGCGAAAAACACAAATCTGAGGGGGACTATCCTAAAGATCATTGTAATGAAGTTTCATCAAAATCCTTCAAGCGGTTTCAAAATAGATGTCATTTTTAGCCTTTTCCTATATAACTCTATGTAAACTTTGGGTTGGCGTGGTGGCCATTTTCATTATTCGACAATAACGAAACACACAAACTTGATAGAGGCCAAACCAAGAAACATGTTTATGATATTTCACAAGAATGTTGTTTGAAATTTCCTTATATTTGACTTAGTTTTAGACATGGCGGCCATCTTGGATGACTGGCAGCTGCGAAAAACACAAATCTGAGAGGGACTATCCCAAATATCATGATGATTAAGTTTCATCAAAACCCTTCAAGCAGTGTCAGAGAAAATGTCACTTTTAACCTTTTCCTATATAACTCTATGTAAACTTTGGGTTGCTGTGGTGGCCATTTTGATTATTCGACGATAACGAAAAACACAAACTTGATAGAGGCCAACCCAAGGAACATGTATATGATATTTCACAAGAATGGAATAAGTAATTTTGGAGATGTCGTTTGAAATTTCCTTAAATTTGACCTAGTTTTAGCCATGGTGGCCATCTTGGATGACTGGCGGCCATGAAAAACAAAAATCTGAGAGGAGCCCTCCCAAGTAACATGGTGATGAAGTTTCATTAAAATCCTTCAAGCGGTTTCAGAGGAAATGTTGATTTTATAAAATTGCTAACAGACAGACGGACGGACGACGGACGAAAAGTGATCGCATAAGCTCGCCTGGCCTTTAGCCAGTAGAGCTACAAATGGAGGCCCTATCGTCTTAACGATGCAAAATATAGCATTTTTAACTAAATCAACGGTCCCATCTTGCTGGTTTTCGAACTTATCTGAGCTTTCATTGATATTAACAATCTGCTAAAGTTTGGTAAAGATCGGATGAAAAATGAAGGCACTATCGTCTTAACGAGGTAAAGGTTAACGGACAGACGGACGGACGACGGACAACAAGCTCTGCTGGCCCTTGACCAGTAGAGATAAAAAACTGACCAATCAGTGACCAGAAATAAGACATACCAATACTTTCTGGTAGGTGATAAACTCGGTCTATCCTTGATGTTCAACCAAGTTTACTGTTAAAATTAAGATATATACAGTGTGATTATTTTAAAACTCTACATATTTTTTATACACATTCATGCAAATTGATTCAATATATGTATCTTTTAAAATCAAAATATCGAAAATTATTGTCTTTTTACTCTGCCAAAGATTTTTATTTTACTATAGAACCTAAGGTTAACACAATTTTTATCACCTACTGATAATAAAATAAAATCTCAACATCTCTACAATGGAAAATTATGAATATGAAGACCTTTAATGAACATGACAAAAATGAAAAATTGAACATGAATTCAGTTTCAGGGCAACTGTAGGAGAACAGAGGTACTACAAGACCACCTGTAAGAGTCTATTAATCATCTCTTTCGATCATGTTACAGTAGTAAGCGATCAACACAGGACAAAAAAATAAAATAATAACCAGTATAACCCAAGTAACCAGATTGAGTATTCATAGGAGTGGGTAGGAGGCCCCTCCACACACCCACACAAAATACAAAAATAATGAAACAAGAGACCCAAGAGGGCCTGTTATGCTCTACTGGCTAATATGGCTCTTATAACATCAATGAAGCGAGTGACTATCGTCTTAAAGAGGCAACATATAGCATTTTTAACTAAATCAAGAGCCATAACTCCGCCGTTATAAAGTTTTGTAAAGATCAGATGAAAAATGAAGGCACTATCGCCATAAAAGGGCAAACTATAGCATTTTTAATGAAATCGAAGGCCATAACTCCGCTGTTACTAGTCCGCTCTGGCTTGTTTTCGAACTTGTCCGAGCTTTTATTGACTAACAATCTGGTAAAGTTTGGTAAAGATCGGATGAAAAATGAAGGTTCTATCGTCTTAACGAGGCAAAAGGTAGCATTTTTAATGAAGTCGAGGGCCATAACTCCGCTGTTACTATCCGCTCTGGCTTGTTTTCGAACTTGTCCGAGCTTTTATTGACTAACAATCTGGTAAAGTTTGGTAAAGATCGGATGAAAAATGAAGGCCCTATCGTCTTAACGAGGCAAAATGTAGCATTTTTGACTAAATCAAGGGCCATAACTCCGCCGTTACTGGTCCAATTTTGCTGGTTTTCGAACTAACTTATCCGAGCTTTCATTGACATTAACAATCTGGTAAAGCTTGGTAAAGATCGGATGAAAAATGAAGGCCATATCGTCTTAACGAGGCAAAATATAGCATTTTTAACTGAATCGAGCCATAACTCCTCTGTCAATGGTCTGATCTGGTTGGTTTTCGGACTTATCCGAGCTTTTATTGACATTAACAATCTGGTAAAGTTTGGTAAATATTGGATGAAAAATTAAGGCCCTATCGTCTTAACGATGCAAAATACAGTCAGTCTGGCGGGAGCCAAGTCGACAGAATGACAAAGATAAAGCGCCAAGACGACAAGTCGCTACGCGAAAAGATGACAAAGGGCCACATTTATTTGTCGTCTTGGCGTGTGAAATCCGTCGTTTCGCGGGGCGAATTCTTGGCAATTCATAGAATTTAGAGTGATATTTTCAATTGTGATATCTTTTTCTAAAATGGCAACTTATTTCGAACCGGGTGCTGGAATAAATTCATAATCAGAGGGTTTATGCATTTTTTTTATCTAATTCTATCTAGCTTTAAACAAAAATGGAACACTGATCTACAAGAAAATAGAGTATTATCAAGTTTGTATAGACATGTTAAAGATAATTTTGGATATGAAAATTAGCTGAATATTTCATGTACAAAAATATTACGTTTTTACTAAATTACATTTATCTTCACATAGCTTAAGAATTGAGACAGGTCTTTATGCAAGACATAGGATTTAAAGAAATGAAAGAGTTTGTCAAATATGTAATTCAACTGAAATTGAAGACGAATTTCACTTTGTTTTAATTTGTACACTTTATAATGATATTAGAATGAAATATATCAGAAAATATTACATACAAAGGACAAATATTTTTAAATTTGTAACACTGCCACGATCAAGGAAGAATGTTTTTATGTAAATATTTGTCAGAGGCATTTACTGTCAGATGTTCACAATATACAGGTCAGATTGCTTAATTTAAACACGTAGTTATTACCAACTGACAAGTTTGTGAATTAAATCAATTATTTGCAAACATACATTCATTTCGTTTATTAAAAGATTTGTAAACAAAAATAGCCACGGTTCTAATTTCTTTTTGACATTCTGAGTTAATTAATAAAATAAGTTTCTGCATATTTGGCCTATTCCAATAGTATTTTTTTTATATATTTTTTCTAAACTCCGAGTATATAGGACATTCTAACATAACATAAAACTCGTCTTCTATGATATTACACAATTTACATTTTCTCTCATTTACTGGAATTCTATTAGGTTTATTTCAACGTCCTGCTTCTATTTCTAGTCTGTGCGAGGATACTCATAATACTGTCATGGCAATTCTAAATTTTGATATATTACAAATATTAAGATAATGTTGAAACTTGATAACACATATACAGTTATAAAAGCGTGCTCAGCTTGAATCAGCTAGTCTACTATTCCAAGTATGGATAAAGTTACATTTTCAATTGCATTTGTTTCAAAGAAATACGAAAACATAATCTAAAACTATATTATTATTCAAGAGCAAATGTTTAAACGCTTGAACAATAAATGAATAGTAAAAACACTATACTTTTAAGAAAACTTGAGTAACTTTATTGCCCATATATTACTTAAAGTAACAACATTCCCTGAACAAAAACATAAAGTTTAAATATTTTGTTACAATGTGGCATAAAGTTTAAAGATGATATTAGCAGTGAATTATCCCTAATTCACCGATATTAGTTAGCACAAATGACTACGGTAAGTTCATAAATCTCGTCATCAGCGCGTTCACTGAACCATTTGACGAGGATAGCTGTAAATCACTATTTTGAATCAGAATTGTGCAATTAATATGCACATATAATGTAGATATAAATACAAAATACTTTATTTAGACGTATGCATTCGTACTGAAGCCTGTTTGTATATACCTATGATGTGTAACCTCATGTTGCCATTCATGCAATTGATTGAGTGAATAAAAGATAGATAAGAAACTTTACATTATTCATCAATAAGTAACAAATAAGTTTAGGATGCTAAGTTTGTCGTATCTGAATACAAATATCAGTGATACCATCTTAAAATATAAATCTACAGCAATTTAAACACTAACACAAGTGCATGAATAATAAGTATTAAGCCTGAAGGTTTTACCTTAGTTCACATCAGTTTTAGTTTCAGCTTTATTCGGGCTCATACATGTATACAGGTTCATAGTTATTAACATTTAAATGGACAAACGCATCATCTAAACATTTATATGACTTTGGTTTATTCACTATTGCGAATGTAGTAGACTTGTGCCACTCTTTTTTGCCATACCGTTACTTTAATTTCCGAAATATGTATAATGTATCTCATTCTGCAATGTAACCTCATCAACTGACTGTCTGGAAACGGGACACATTATTGATTGTGTATCTATAGCATACTGTTTCTGATAACGTGCAGGAAAAACGCTTCACCTGTAATTTCTACGGCTTTATTACACGAAATATGGGTGTTGAAAATGAAGCAATAAAACGTTTGTTTTAAAATTTCTCTCCTTCTTTTCTTCTTTATTATTGTAATGTGTTAAACATACACTACTTTACGAAATAAAACAATAAATTCTCAATTGTTAAGGCATTGTTAGCCTTTAAATATCTGTGTAACTGAACCGGGAATTGTCGGAAACTGTCAAATTATGGAGAGAAAAAATGCCAATATTCAAGACTTAAACGTTTTTTTTCTTTTTTCCCAACATTTCTTTTAGTGATTATGAAAAAATGAACACATAGATAAGGCATATAGATCATTAAAACATCACAAACACCAACACACTCATCACATTTGCCATCCCGTTTCAAACGGGAAGTAACCGGGAAATCGACCGGGGAATAGTATCACCCGACTTAGACATGTGTTCAGTTGAGTTAGAACGATGCTAAAATAAATGAAGAGAGGTTCAATTAATTGAGACACTTAATTTGGAATCCATGCCTTTTTTTCAAGTACCGAACAAGCGATTCCCAGGCAGGTCAAGTACGTCTTCAGATATGTTATATTTCATGCGTACTTAAACAATAATTATAGTAATATGACAGTAAAAGTAGATATAAAAATCGAACAGAAAACGTAGCATTCAAGCAGATAGTTGATAAAAACAACAACAACAGGAACAGCAAAGAACTACTTTAAAGATGAATAAAAAGCAAGAAAAGACATCACAAACATAAAAGTGTTGACAATCGGGCTACCGTACATAGGCATCTCTCGAAACGACGAATTCCCGGGCGTGTTAACGTGCTTTTATTATATATGACAATACTAGTTTCTGTTCCTGTCGCAAGATCCTCTATTTAGGGCTGTCCCAGAAAAAAAAAACCCACTAGAGAAGCGTTGTTTTTTTACCCCCATCCTGTTTATTTTTTGGGAAGCTAACCTCTCCCACCTATGAAGGCAATTTGCACAACAAGAGGTCAATGACCTTGAAGCTCTACTGTAGGTTTTGATAGCTAGATCAGCAATAGGAACTTTTTAATATGGAAATAGGACCAGCACTCTATGTAAACAAAGATGGCTGCTGGTGACAATGTGAGGACTCAAGTGGAGACTACTTTTTCTTTCTCACAACAGTATTCTTGGCAATTTAATTTGCATGTGTGTGTGTGTTTGTAGTTCTAAGGATTATTTTTTTTCATAATATAGTTCCTCCGCCAATATACTCAGTACATTTGAAAAAGCAACACTTTTTTTTGTAATTTTTTGAAAAGTGAAAAAGCTAGAACAATGCAATTTCATATAGTATATATTTAATCATGATTTAATATATGGTCAAAATTGCATTGCCAACATCAAAATATTTCATATGAAAATCAACGGTTCAATTACCCCTATCCAAATTAAAATAAACACTTTCAATACCGAGTGTGCCACCACGAGCGTCTATTAAAGTTTAACATCTACGGTGCATAGACAGTATTTTGAATGAAATCACTTGCTGTGGCATACGCTGCCATTCGTCTTGTATCGCTACACGAAGTTCCTGCGGTGTGGTAGAGGGGTTTACGCGGGCATAAACACGTCGCTTCAAGCCATTTATTGTGCGTCTGAAATGAAACAAATCATCAAAAAATCAAAAAAATCTAACATTTTCACTTTTTTTTTTATTTATGACATTTATGCTGTTTTGCAGTTGTTACGTTTATTGGCCTACTTACAAACCAATTATGGCTGAATTAGAATGCATTCTACACAAAAAAGGTAACGCACCACCATTCCAAATTTGAAAATAAGGCAATTTTATTTTTAATAATTTGAAAAAAGTGACAATGCGTATTGGTTATAGTGGATGAAAACACATACTCATGAGTACCAATCGTGTGTCTGGCTGTATCAGAAGCTGGCAGGAATCTGTTTCTGAGATGTGACACCCTCAGTCTGATGTCCTGACTGGAGGTAGTTACTCGCTGCCTGCCAGGTTTAGGACGGTCCCTGACAGTGCCCGTCTGTTGGTAGCGTGTCTGTAGCCTAGATATAGTTGAGCCATGGCAGCCAAGTCGTCTCGCTACCTCTGTTTTAGTGACACCAACAGCCATCATCCCAATAGCCTGATTTCGCACATGTTCAGCTAAACGTAGCATAATGAGTTGTGGATAAAATCAAATCATGTTGTGTTTTTATACCATACCGATGTTAGCGCTTTTAAGATAAATAAAAATAAATTTGCTTATATCGTGATTATTCCAATTCTCGTGCAAAATGTGTTTTCAGTGTTTCAGGTAGTGTAACTCTTGTGTAATTCTAAATTGTTAAATTGTAACAATAGCCACAAAGAAATAGGTATACTTTCCTAAAATACAAGGCTTGTTTGAACGAAAACCGCGTAGATAAAAAATATATGAATGTCAAAAATGTTGCGTTTTCAAACGTACTAAGTGTACTCAATGATCCTCATGTTTTTTCCTCATGGTAGGTAAGTTACGATTAATAAAATGGACACTTATATAAAGACAATGGGGATAAGTATTAAACTTCGACATATGCTCTTTAAATAAATTAAGAAACAATGCAAGAACATTTATATAATAACCTGTATCATGTCAAAGGCAAATGAAAGAACTTTGGCTATTACCTCCCTTTATGATAAACTAATATACTGGAAAGGCCATTTCTGACATAAACAAAGATGGCCGCAGCAATGTTTAACGTCGCATCAAAGCAATTTTCGACAATGACCAACAAAATGTCATGCCGATCAGTTTAGAAAAAGTGCCATATTAATATCACTTACATTTTTCAGGAAATAGTCACAAATTAGTTTTTTTTTAATCTATTTTTAGTCGTGGCGGCCATCTTGAATTTCCGGCCGGCCTGAAATTTTGCTAGGAACAACTAGACATCAAGAGCAACATTCCTGTGAAGTTTCATGAAATATGTCCAGCAGTTTCAGAGAAGTAGTCGCTGCAATTTTCATTATACAACTCTATGTAAACAAAGATGGCCACTGGCAGCCATGTTTAATGTCGAATCAAAATTATTTTCGACAAGGATCAACATCATGTCATGCTGATCATTATAGAAAAAGTCCCATATCAACATCACTCATAGTTCTCCAGAAGTAGTCGCTACAAACTTGATTTTTAAAAATCTATTTTTAGCCGTGGCGGCCATTTTGAATATTTGACCTACCTGAAACTTTGCTAGGATCAATAAAACATCAAGAGCAACATTTCTGTGAAGCTTTATGAAAATCCGTCAAGTAGTTTCAGAGAAGTAGTCGTTAGAAGTATTTACTATATAACTCCATGGAAAAAAAGATGGCCGCTTGCAGCCATGTTTAATGTCGAATCATAATGGTTTTCGACAAGAACCAACATCATGTCATACTGATCGTTTTAGAAAAAATCCCACATCAATATCACTTATAGTTTTCAAGAATTAGTCGCTACAAACTTGTTTTAATAAAATATGTTTTTAGCCTTGGCGTTCATCTTGGATTTTACATCTACGTGACTTTTTGCTAGGATCAACTATACTTAATGGGCAACATTTCTGTAAAGTTTCATGAAGACCCATCCAGTAGTTTCAGAGGGGTAGTCCCTACAAACTAAAGTTTACGGACAGACGAACGACGGACACTGCACCACGGCATAAGCTCTGCTGATCTAAAAAACTCCCACTAGAAGTTATGAACTGAGTTATAAGGCGCACCAACACAAGAAAGGTTATATGGCGCCTAACATGAACATGCAGGCTCATCCTCCATGTACATTAAGATAAAATATAGACAATGGGCCTAGGACCTTCCACCTGCAGAACTGCAGACTTTTACAAAGAATAATAAAACAAGATTCATATTTGCTTAATATTATTTTGGCATATAACATCAAGGACGCTGTTAATTACAGATTATTAATGTTATTTTATGCTTTTAATATTTTACCGTATTTCCTTAATAGTGGTAAATAAAATTGTAAAATTAAATTGAATTGAATTGGGGTTTTACGGCGCACCAACACAAGAAAGGTTATATGGCGCCAAACAGGGATGAACATGCAAGGCTCATCCTCCATTTACATCTAGATGAAATATGGAGAATGGGCCTAGAACCTTCTAACCTGCAGAACTGCATAGTTGCTGCAAATTCTATTGTAGACACTCCATTTACGATGGAGCCACGTTTCCACATTTGCATATGCGGTGTCATGAAGAAGACCTTGAATGAACATGATAAAAAATCAAAGTGCTGAAAGCACTGACGGACTAGGGGCTTTTGATATTGAACAGTTCTGCTGAGTGTACATGGTGCAACAGTAAGTGCAATTATGACCATAAGTTTTGTGTTCTGTGTCGAATTTGGTTCTGTGTTGACGAAACTGGCGGAAAGCGTCTTCTTGAGTTCGAAGGGATCAGATTGTAATAATTAAATTCCGATGCTTGCACCGGATATAAATATGGGCCGTATGAGTTATCCTTTTCGGAAAAATACAATTTTATTATTGTTTACATATTTTTTTAATTGTGGTATGTATTCCATCATTTATTAATTCGGAGCAACATTATTCATATCTGTACAAAGTCGGATACGAAAAAAAATCTTCTCCATTCGATTAATAGTGATCGCGGTCCTGAAATGAAAGCGTGATCAGTTCAATATATTGCGTCTGAAATGCCGCGTCTACAGCGTAGTAATACAATGTGTAAATTCTGCAATTATAACATTTTGACGAAGACTTTCTTTAAGACTGTCTCCATTTTGTGACGGATATTCCATTTTCCCGCTGATATCGCAAATGTTTACCTCTATTCTTTTTTGCTGTAAGATAACTACTTTTGCTGGAAGCATTGGTCCTTTCGACATTAATATGCAAATGAGCTACTTTATCCCAGGTTTGCAAAGCTGGATGTACGGGGTCCAAATAATAATATTTTGAATAATATTTCGAGATAAAATAACTTATCTTGTTTCTTTCCTTAGTAGAAAAAAGAATAGGCCTAAACATCACATTCTTCAATTTTCGTTACATTTCCCACAGCTTATTTACGATTTAGATGGTATTTGTCTAATCCGTGGAACTATTTCTTCTCTACACAAGGCCAGGGCCCCTATGAATATGTATAGAGTGAGTGGGATGAGTCTTTTATGCGAATGAATACCCAATCAAAATGGACGCTCTGTCCGTTAGCGTAGTGATACATTTCGTCAGTGACGATAAGTTGCGGCTTCTAGCGTGCTCGAATTCTGTCGCCTCCTATAAACTAGGGTTTGAAAATTCCCTAGTCCACAAAACTGAATCAGTGTTTTTTATGCCAAAACAACACAAACATGATTAATAAGGTTAATCGCGTTTTACATGGATGATGGAAAGCCTAATCTTACACAACGGCAAAAAAAAAAATGTCACGCGAAATCAACGATGACGTCAATAATGTCAACAGTTGCATGACGTCACTGTTGAAAAACAACACTCACAACGTTAGTAATTGGCGATACCAACGCACAAAATGTCTATCATATGCAAAAAAAAAAATCAACCATGGCTATTCAGTTTATATATTCCAATCCACGTTATAACTGTTCAAAAAATTATACCTCGTTTAGAAATTCCTGATCTTTTTCGGATACCCATGAAAGATTCTTATATTGTGACAGATAATCTACTTATGAGAATAACAGAAAATCGCTGGCACTTGACCCGCAAATATTATAAAAAAATATATAAATAAAAACACCTCGTTACGAAGTATATATCTTTGTCAAATTAGCGAATTAATTCAAATCCTTTACACCGTTCGTTACGTCTGATTTCCATTTAGCACCGTATATATTCGCAGTTCGTACAAAAACAGCACTCTGGACGATTTTCGGGTTCTGATTACCTATGTTTTGACCGTTAAAATATCATCCAGTCGGATCACTAATAAAATGCTGTTTTACGGCTCATCAACATAGTATATGTTATTTAGAGCCGCACCAGAGAGAGTGGAATGATACACGTTAATCCGGAAAACTCTCCTACTAATGAATAGATTAGTTTACTTGCTCGGAAGATAAACTCCGATACACGGGACCACCGGTTTACCGTCCCCATCCGACGGAGGTGGCCATGGAAAAGCGTCTAGCCCAAGAACACACCGACGAAATAAAATATCAAAAAGCGAACCTTACCATGGCATATAAGGTAGCTAATTAATGCCTTATGTAGAACTGTTTGATCACTCATTACATTTGTATTTTATTTAGTAATATTCGAATTGACAATATTGAACTTATCCAGCTGCATGGATTCTGACAAACAGAAAAAATAAGCATTGCACGTGTAAATAAGACAATGACACATAACTTCCTAATATATCTAACTATTACATGTGTAAAGAAAACAATTTATACAAAAAAAAAAAAAATCATGATTTATTTGGCTCGTTGAGGTTTCGAACCCATGATATTCTAGGTTACAAGTTCTTGCCGTAACCACTAGGCCACAGGAACACCTTCTAATTATTGCCATGTTCACACCTTTATGCAGGTATAATACAAAGGG
The DNA here is from genome assembly GCA_037043455.1 of Cyrtodaria siliqua. Taxonomy (NCBI): domain Eukaryota; kingdom Metazoa; phylum Mollusca; class Bivalvia; order Adapedonta; family Hiatellidae; genus Cyrtodaria; species Cyrtodaria siliqua. The sequence goes on from JAWPHD010011413.1 coordinate 70,179, forward strand.
ACGATACTCTAATTATGTAAGGGAAGCAACTCAAAAACGTTTCACGTACGTTTGCTGATATTTAAATAGTGCATACCGCCAAAAGGTTGGGCACCGAAGCAATAAATCCACATATTAGAGTAAAACCAAACCAAGTATCCTTTCGATATACGAATATGTCAGACACGGGTTCGATTCTTGCGGTCACCAATGGGATTATTCGATGTATCTTTGCACAAAAATCGTCCCTTATAGCCTCTTCGTCGTAGCCCGGACGCTCGTTATTGGAAGGCAATCCTTCGAGCTGCTCGAAATAACATGTTATGTGTTGAGGAGAGGTTAACCAACAATCAATGTAGTTGATCGGAATAACCCAATTTAGATTCCTGCGTGCCAGGCTTCGAGTTATATAATGCAATTGTGGCACTAACTTTGTAATTACAAAGTTGTCTTAGTGTGTGAGCCACATTGTTGTCATCTTATATTCGTTGCAAATATTACTTTATATTATCACACTGGACGATAAATGGCACCGTCTGTGATGTTAACGCTGATGCGATGCCTTAGCAACGCACTGGTTAGAGGAGAAAGGCAGATTTTGATTCCATAATACAGGAACATATTGATTTTTATCTTTTGTTTTATGTATCATTGTAATATTCCGCTGATACCAATGGTCTGATGGAATTGTTGTATAACCTAATAACATAAAACATTTGACAGATTGAGGCGTAATTACACCATTGCGTTTGTGCTTCCGTGGTGTATAGTCAAATAGTGCCTAATAAAAAAACGTTTCCCTGACTTACTAGTGATAGAAAATGAGCACTTTTGATTGCTATTTGTCCTTATTACCTATACCTCATCCGAATCATGTATTGGGCACATTTCTTAGTGTTTGTTTGAGATATTTAATTACAATTGACATAGACAGTAAAGCGAAAGTACAGAAATGGGGTAAATTTATCTGTGTCGTGTCAAAATAGAACGTGACGTCATTCAACAGATGGCTATTTCTTACATGATACATGACCCTCTGTTTTTATTGCATTTTTATATTGGTTGACGCTCGATCGTTTTTGATTGATATGTGTTTTTGAAATTTTCTACGGAGAAAAATACGCATTTTTTTATCTCTTGGTATGCATTCGTCCTATATAAAACGAAGGAGGAAACTCAATGGTGCAATGACACATTGAGACCTCTGCCGTAAAACGCACTTGTGTTACAGTTAATTGTTTCCTTATTCTGCAGTGAATTTTGATAAAATACGCAACTGCATTCATGAAACACTTACTTTCAACGGTATCCTTTCAACTTTAAGTTGTGCGGCCTGTGATCAGTTCTCCATCCGGCTACAATGTTCGTTACACCGCACAGGCAGGTATTGGACTGCATGGCTTCTGTTTGACTGGAATGACCCCAAAAACTGTTTGTATTTCTCAGAGATATACACAAGGTATGTTCTCTTCCATGGAGGTATGCAACTGTTCTGTCTGTGTTTCTGTCGTTTAAATGCAAGATGTTTGAATTGGATGCATTGCATGTGCTGGCTTAAAACAACGTCTAACCTGTCCGCACTTTAACTACATTCATATTAAATACATTACAAATATATCTCTATGTATACTCGTACATATATACACTAATCTAATCATAACACGTGTGCTTTGTTTGATGTATCCACATATCTCACAGCGCGGTTTCCGAAATTCTCCTTATTGATAATCTATTTCTGCTAAATTTAACTTTCCCGTTCGTTTTGGAATGTATAACATATATTTGTTCATTATCAGATTGTCTGACCTAGACTTAAAACAATCAGGAATATGCAAAAACTGTCTTAAATCACGGTCATGTTCAATTCCTGTCACGTGGATCAAAAATAAGAAACATATTTGCAAAGTCAAAGACTTAAACAAGAACATAATTACAAAGTTATATTATTTAAGCGAAATAATGCTATTGGTGTCAGAACGGTGAGAAAGTACATCCGGGTCGTAGGATACAAAAATAGTTCCATTGAAAAAAATCCAAAGTTTGTGTAATTTGCATGTGTTTATCTCATTGATTGTCATTTCTCAGTTAAAATTTAACCTGATGTTAAAGTGTAATGTCTGTTGTAATGAATTGTAAGTATTTTACTGTGTTGTCCAGGACTATGTTGTCGGAGAGCATGAAAACAGAGGATAGATAGACATGCACCTTTGACACGGATTTATTTCAAAATAAGCAAAGCGTGAATGAATGACATGAATTGTTGAAAAACTGAGTCAGTGTTTTTTTATGCCAAAAACAACACAAACATGAGTTATAAGGTTATCCGAGTTTTACATGGATGATGGAAAGCCTATTACACAACGGGGAGAGTAAATGACACGCGAAATCAACAATGACGTCAATAATGTCAACAGTTGCATGACGTCACTGTGGAAAAACAACACTCACAACGTTAGTAATTTTCGATGCCAAAGCACAAAATGTCAGTCATATGCAAGAAAAAGAATCAAACATAGCTATTCAGTTCATATATTCCAATCTACGTTATAACTGTTCAAAAAATTATACCTCGTTTTGAAATTCCTGATCTTTTCCGGATACCCATGAAAGATTCTTATATTGTGACAGGTATTTTAGTTATGAGAATAACAGAAAATAGCTGGCACTTGACCCGCAAAAATTATAAAAAAAAATATATAACTAAAAATTACCACGTTACGAAGTATATATCTTTGTCAAATTAGCGAATTAATTCAAATCCTTTACACCGTTCGTTACGTCTGATTTCCATTTAGCACCGTATATATTCGCAGTTCGTACAAAAACAGCACTCTGGAAGATTTTTGGCTTCTGATTACCTATGTTTTGACCTTTAAATTATCATCCAGTCGGATCACTAATAAAATGCTGTTTTACAGCTAATCAACATAGTATATGTTATTTAGAGCCGCACCAGAGAGAGTGGAAGGATACACGTTAATCCGGAAAACTCTCCTACTAATGAATAGATTAGTTTACTTGCTCGGAAGATAAACTCCGATACACGGGACCACCCGGTTTACCGTGCCCATCCGACGGAGGAGGCCATGGAAAAGCGTCTAGCCCAAGAACACACCGACGAAATAAAATATCAAAAAGCGAACCTTAACATGGCATATTAGGTAGCTAATTTATGCCTTATGTAGAACTGTTTGATCACTCATTACATTTATATTAGTAATATTCGAATTAACAATATTGAACTTATCCAGCTGCAGGGATTTTGACAAACAGAAAAAATAAGCATTGCACGTGTAAATAAGACAATGACACATAACTTCCTAATATATCTAACTATTACATGTGTAAAGAAAACAATTTATACAAAAAAAAAATCTTCATGATTTATTTGCTTCGATGAGGATTCGTTTTTGTCTTTATGATTTATTTGGCTCGTTGAGGTTTCGAACCCATGATATTCTAGGTTACAAGTTCTTGCCGTAACCACTAGGCCACAGAAACGCCTTCTAATTATTGCCATGTTCACACCTTTATGCAGGTATAATACAAAGGGACGATACTCTAATTATGTAAGGGAAGCAACTCAAAAACGTTTCACGTACGTTTGCTGATATTTAAATAGTGCATACCGCCAAAAGGTTCGGCACCGAAGCAATAAATCCACATATTAGAGTAAAGCCAAACCAAGTATCCTTTCGATATACGAATATGTCAGACTTGCCTTTGACGCAGAACCCGGAGACCACGGGTTCGATTCTTGCGGTCACCAATGGGATTATTCGCTGTATCTTTGCACAAAAATCGTCCCTTATAGCCTCTTCGTCGTAGCCCGGACGCTCGTTATTGGAAGGCAATCCTTCGAGCTGCTCGAAATAACATGTTATGTGTTGAGGAGAGGTTAACCAACAATCAATTCAGTTGATCGGAATAACCCAATTTAGATTCCTGCGTGCCAGGCTTCGAGTTATATAATGCAATTGTGGCACTTACTTTGTAATTACAAAGTTGTCTTAGTGTGTGAGCCACATTGTTGTCATCTTATATTCGTTGCAAATATTACTTTATATTATCACACTGGACGATAAATGGCACCGTCTGTGATGTTAACGCTGATGCGATGCCTTAGCAACGCACGGGTTAGAGGAAAAAGGCAGATTTTGGTTCCATAATACAGGAACATATTGATTTTTATCTTTTGTTTTATGTCTCATTGTAATATATTCCGCTGATACCAATGGTCTGATGGAATTGTTGTATAACCTAATTACATAAAACATTTGACAGATTGAGGCGTAATTACACCATTGCGTTTGTGCTTCCGTGGTGTATAGTCAAATAGTGCCTAATAAAAAAACGTTTCCCTGCCTTACTAGTGATAGAAAATGTGCACTTTTGATTGCTATTTGTCCTTATTACCTATACCTCATCCGAATCATGTATTGGGCACATTTCTTAGTGTTTGTTTGAGATATTTAATTATAATTGACATAGACAGTAAAGCGAAAGTATAGAAATGGGGTAAATTTATCTGTGTCGTGTCTAAATAGAACGTGACGTCATTCAACAGATGGCTATTTCTTACATGATACATGACCCTCTGTTTTTATTGCATTTTTATATTGGCGGACGCTCGATCGTTTTTGATTGATATGTGTTTTTGAAATTTTCTACGTAGAAAATACGCATTTTTTTATCTCTTGGTATACATTCGTCCTATATAAAACGAGGGAGGAAATTCAATGGTGCAATGACACATTGAGACCTCTGCCGTAAAACGCACTTGTGTTACAGTTAATTGTTTCCTTATTCTGCAGTGAATTTTGATAAAATACGCAACTGCATTCATGAAACACTTACTTTCAACGGAATCCTTTCAACTTTAAGTTGTGCGGCCTGTGATCAGTTCTCCATCCGGCTACAATGTTCGTTACACCGCACAGGCAGGTGTTGGACTGCATGGCTTCTGTTTGACTGGAATGACCCCAAAAACTGTTTGTATTTCTCAGAGATATACACAAGGTAGTTTCTCTTCCATGGAGGTATGCAACTGTTCTGTTTGTGTTTCTGTCTTTTAAATGCAAGATGTTTAAATTGGATGCATTGCATGTGCTGGCTAAAAACAACGTCTAACCTGTCCGCACTTTAACTACATTCATATAAAATACATTATAAATATATCTCTATGTATACTCGTACATATATACACTAATCTAATCATAGCACGTGTGCTTTGTTTGATGTATCCACATATCTCACAGCGCGGTTTCCGAAATTTTCCTTATTGATAATCTATTTCTGCTAAATTTAACTTTCCCGTTCGTTTTGGAATGTATAACATATATTTGTTCATTATCAGATAGTCTGACCTAGACTTAAAACAATCAGGAATATGCAAAAACTGTCTTAAATCACGGTCATGTTCAATTCCTGTCACGTGGATCAAAAATAAGAAACATATTTGCAAAGTCAAAGACTTAAACAAGAACATAATTACAAAGTTATATTATTTAAGCGAAATAATGCTATTGGTGTCAGAACGGTAAGAAAGTACATCCGGGTCGTAGGATACAAAAATAGTTCCATTGAAAAAAATCCAAAGTTTGTGTAATTTGCATGTGTTTTTCTCATTGATTGTCATTTCTCAGTTAAAATTTAACCTGATGTTAAAGTGTTATGTCTGTTGTAATGAATTGTAAGTATTTTACTGTGTTGTCCAGGACTATGTTGTCGGAGAGCATGAAAACAGAGGATAGATAGACATGCACCTTTGACACGGGTTTATTTCAAAATAAGCAAAGCGTGAATGAATGACATGAATTGTTGAAAAACTGAGTCAGTGTTTTTTTATGACAAAAACAATACAAACATGAGTTATAAGGTTATCCGAGTTTTACATGGATGATGGAAAGCCTATTACACAACGGGGAAAGTAAATGACACGCGAAATCAACAATGACGTCAATAATGTCAACAGTTGCATGACGTCACTGTGGAAAAACAACACTCACAACGTTAGTAATTGGCGATGCCAAAGCACAAAATGTCAGTCATATGCAAGAAAAAGAATCAAACATAGCTATTCAGTTCATATATTCCAATATACGTTATAACTGTTCAAAACATTATACCTCGTTTTGAAATTCCTGATCTTTTCCGGATACCCATGAAAGATTCTTATATTGTGACAGGTATTTTAGTTATGAGAATAACAGAAAATCGCTGGCACTTGACCCGCAAATATTATAAAAAAAATATATAACTAAAAATTACCACGTTACGAAGTATATATCTTTGTCAAATTAGCGAATTAATTCAAATCCTTTACACCGTTCGTTACGTCTGATTTCCATTGAGCACCGTATATATTCGCAGTTCGTACAACAACAGCACTCTGGACGATTTTTGGGTTCTGATTACGTATGTTTTGACCTTTAAACTATCATCCAGTCGGATCACTAATAAAATGCTGTTTTACAGCTAATCAACATAGTATATGTTATTAAGAGCCGCACCAGAGAGAGTGGAAGGATACACGTTAATCCGGAAAACTCTCCTACTAATGAATAGATTAGTTTACTTGCTCGGAAGATAAACTCCGATACACGGGACCACCGGTTTACCGTGCCCATCCGACGGAGGAGGCCATGGAAAAGCGTCTAGCCCAAGAACATACCGACGAAATAAAATATCAAAAAGCGAACATTACCATGGCATATTAGGTAGCTAATTGATGCCTTATGTAGAACTGTTTGATCACTCATTACATTTATATTAGTAATATTCGAATTGACAATATTGAACTTATCCAGCTGCATGGATTTTGACAAACAGAAAAAATAAGCATTGCACGTGTAAATAAGACAATGACACATAACTTCCTAATATATCTAACTATTACATGTGTAAAGAAAACAATTTATACAAAAGAAAAATCTTCATGATTTATTTGCTTCGATGAGGATTCGTTTTTGTCTTTATGATTTATTTGGCTCGTTGAGGTTTCGAACCCATGATATTCTAGGTTACAAGTTCTTGCCGTAACCACTAGGCCACAGGAACGCCTGCTAATTATTGCCATGTTCACACCTTTATGCAGGTATAATACAAAGGGACGATACTCTAATTATGTAAGGGAAGCAACTCAAAAACGTTTCACGTACGTTTGCTGATATTTAAATAGTGCATACCGCCAAAAGGTTGGGCACCGAAGCAATAAATCCACATATTAGAGTAAAGCCAAACCAAGTATCCTTTCGATATACGAATATGTCAGACTTGCCTTTGACGCAGAACCCGGAGACCACGGGTTCGATTCTTGCGGTCACCAATGGGATTATTCGCTGTATCTTTGCACAACAATCGTCCCTTATAGCCTCTTCGTCGTAGCCCGGAAGCTCGTTATTGGAAGGCAATCCTTCGAGCTGCTCGAAATAACATGTTATGTGTTGAGGAGAGGTTAACAAACAATCAATTCAGTTGATCGGAATAACCCAATTTAGATTCCTGCGTGCCAGGCTTCGAGTTATATAATGCAATTGTGGCACTTACTTTTTAATTACAAAGTTGTCTTAGTGTGTGAGCCACATTGTTGTCATCTTATATTCGTTGCAAATATTACTTTATATTATCACACTGGACGATAAATGGCACCGTCTGTGATGTTAACGCTGATGCGATGCCTTAGCAACGCACTGGTTAGAGGAAAAAGGCAGATTTTGGTTCCATAATACAGGAACATATTGATTTTTATCTTTTGTTTTATGTCTCATTGTAATATATTCCGCTGATACCAGTGGTCTGATGGAATTGTTGTATAACCTAATAACATAAAACATTTGACAGATTGAGGCGTAATTACACCATTGCGTTTGTGCTTCCGTGGTGTATAGTCAAATAGTGCCTAATAAAAAAACGTTTCCCTGCCTTACTAATGATAGAAAATGAGCACTTTTGATTGCTATTTGTCCTTATTACCTATACCCCATCCGAATCATGTATTGGGCACATTTCTTAGTGTTTGTTTGAGATATTTAATTATAATTGACATAGACAGTAAAGCGAAAGTATAGAAATGGGGTAAATTTATCTGTGTCGTGTCAAAATAGAACGTGACGTCATTCAACAGATGGCTATTTCTTACATGATACATGACCCTCTGTTTTTATTGCATTTTTATATTGGCGGACGCTCGATCGTTTTTGATTGATATGTGTTTTTGAAATTTTCTACGGAGAAAAATACTCATTTTTTTATCTCTTGGTATACATTCGTCCTATATAAAACGAAGGAGGAAATTCAATGGTGCAATGACACATTGAGACCTCTGCCGTAAAACGCACTTGTGTTACAGTTAATTGTTTCCTTATACTGCAGTGAATTTTGATAAAAATACGCAACTGCATTCATGAAACACTTACTTTCAACGGTATCCTTTCAACTTAAAGTTGTGCGGCCTGTGATCAGTTCTCCATCCGGCTACAATGTTCGTTACACCGCACAGACAGGTATTGCACTGCATGGCTTCTGTTTGACTGGAATGACCCCAAAAACTGTTTGTATTTCTCAGAGATATACACAAGGTATGTTCTCTTCCATGGAGGTATGCAACTGTTCTGTCTGTGTTTCTGTCTTTTAAATGCAAGATGTTTAAATTGGATGCATTGCATGTGCTGGCTAAAAACAACGTATAACCTGTCCGCACTTTAACTACTTTAACTACATTCATATAAAATACATTACAAATATATCTCTATGTATACTCGTACATATATACACTAATCTAATCATAGCACGTGTGCTTTGTTTGATGTATCCACATATCTCACAGCGCGGTTTCCGAAATTCTCCTTATTGATAATCTATTTCTGCTAAATTTAACTTTCCCGTTCGTTTTGGAATGTATAACATATATTTGTTCATTATCAGATAGTCTGACCTAGACTTAAAACAATCAGGAATATGCAAAAACTGTCTTAAGGGTGCCCTCTGCTGAGGTTTTGGATTTTTGCACTTCCGGAAATTTACATTTGTTACATTTCAAAAATTATAATAAAACTGGAAAAAATAATTATACAGTAACAAACTTATGCCCAATAGGGATATTTTAGTGCAAAAAAAATAGAAAAAAATTAGATTTTTTTTTTGACCTCACATGTTGTGCCCAAAATTGACAATTTTTAACATAAGCCAAAATGGGGGGTAGGGGTACAAAAGATGGTATTTCTCAAAAACCATTTAAGATATTCACTTAATTTAAACTTTATTACAAAGACATGTGTTAGCATATACATAGACAGGAATAAAAAGTATTTTCCTATTATTTGTTACAGACCTATGCCGTTATATTTCAGAGCTCGTCGAAATCTAAAAAAGCACATTTTTTTCTCAGTTTTTATTGAATATCTTTCTTATATGCACACCGACCCCCAATTTTTATTTTTTCATTCTGATACTCAGGTCTTGTATATATTGTAGACAAAATATCTCAAAAAGTTATCTGTTCCTTTATCATGAAAAATGTATGGATCACAAATTTAAAAATGCAATTTATAGTAAACTGGGTGGGGTAATGACAAGGGATGTACTAATTTTTCAGATGGTGATAAAAATACCCCAACCCTTAATTTTTCGTCCTAAAGTATGATCTATTACATTAAAAAAGACGGAAAATCGATACCTGTTCTGCAAACCACACTACACACATGTAAGTTGCCATACACAATTTGCAGCTGATTCAGAATTTAAAACCGCACTGTGAGAGTGTATTACTAAAGATTAATTTTGCGAAAAAGTTAAATCACCGACCCATCATTATTTTTCCAGAAACTAACTAGTAATATGTTAGTCTTCATAAAAAACAGGGAAATAAAAAATTCTATCTGTTTTGATATTCACCAGAGGGCACCCTTAAATCACGGTCATGTTCAATTCCTGTCACGTGGATCAAAAATAAGAAACATATTTGCAAAGTCAAAGACTTAAACAAGAACATAATTACAAAGTTATATTATTTAAGCGAAATAATGCTATTGGTGTCAGAACGGTGAGAAAGTACATCCGGGTCGTAGGATACAAAAATAGTTCCATTGAAAAAAATCAAAAGTTTGTGTAATTTGCATGTGTTTTTCTCATTGATTGTCATTTCTCAGTTAAAATTTAACCTGATGTTAAAGTGTTATGTCTGTTGTAATGAATTGTAAGTATTTTACTGTGTTGTCCAGGACTATGTTGTCGGAGAGCATGAAAACAGAGGATAGATAGACATGCACCTTTGACACGGGTTTATTTCAAAATAAGCAAAGCGTGAATGAATGACATGAATTGTTGAAAAACTGAGTCAGTGTTTTTTTATGCCAAAAACAACACAAACATGAGTTATAAGGTTATCCGAGTTTTACATGGATGATGGAAAGCCTATTACACAACGGGGAAAGTAAATGACACGCGAAATCAACAATGACGTCAATAATGTCAACAGTTGCATGACGTCACTGTGGAAAAACAACACTCACAACGTTAGTAATTGGCGATGCCAAAGCACAAAATGTCAGTCATATGCAAGAAAAAGAATCAAACATAGCTATTCAGTTCATATATTCCAATCCACGTTATAACTGTTCAAAAAATTATACCTCGTTTTGAAATTCCTGATCTTTTCCGGATACCCATGAAAGATTCTTATATTGTGACAGGTATTTTATTTATGAGAATAACAGAAAATCGCTGGCACTTGACCCGCAAATATTATAAAAAAAAAATATAACTAAAAATTACAACGTTACGAAGTATATATCTTTGTCAAATTAGCGAATTAATTCAAATCCTTTACACCGTTCGTTACGTCTGATTTCCATTGAGCACCGTATATATTCGCAGTTCGTACAAAAACAGCACTCTGGACGATTTTTGGGTTCTGATTACGTATGTTTTGACCTTTAAAATATCATCCAGTCGGATCACTAATAAAATGCTGTTTTACAGCTAATCAACATAGTATATGTTATTTAGAGCCGCACCAGAGAGAGTGGAAGGATACACGTTAATCCGGAAAACTCTCCTACTAATGAATAGATTAGTTTACTTGCTCGGAAGATAAACTCCGATACACGGGACCACCGGTTTACTGTCCCCATCCGACGGAGGAGGCCATGGAAAAGCGTCTAGCCCAAGAACACACCGACGAAATAAAATATCAAAAAGCGAACCTTACCATGGCATATTAGGTAGCTAATTGATGACTTATGTAGAACTGTTTGATCACTCATTACATTTATATTAGTAATATTCGAATTGACAATATTGAACTTATCCAGCTGCATGGATTTTGACAAACAGAAAAAATAAGCATTGCACGTGTAAATAAGACAATGACACATAACTTCCTAATATATCTAACTATTACATGTGTAAAGAAAACAATTTATACAAAAAACAAATCTTCATGATTTATTTGCTTCGATGAGGATTCGTTTTTGTCTTTATGATTTATTTGGCTCGTTGAGGTTTCGAACCCATGATATTCTAGGTTACAAGTTCTTGCCGTAACCACTAGGCCACAGGAACGCCTTCTAATTATTGCCATGTTCACACCTTTATGCAGGTATAATACAAAGGGACGATACTCTAATTATGTAAGGGAAGCAACTCAAAAACGTTTCACGTACGTTTGCTGCTATTTAAATAGTGCATACCGCCAAAAGGTTGGGCACCGAAGCAATAAATCCACATATTAGAGTAAAGCCAAACCAAGTATCCTTTCGATATACGAATATGTCAGACTTGCCTTTGACGCAGAACCCGGAGACCACGGGTTCGATTCTTGCGGTCACCAATGGGATTATTCGCTGTATCTTTGCACAACAATCGTCCCTTATAGCCTCTTCGTCGTAGCCAGCAAGCTCGTTATCGGAAGGCAATCCTTCGAGCTGCTCGAAATAACATGTTATGTGTTGAGGAGAGGTTAACCAACAATCAATTCAGTTGATCGGAATAACCCAATTTAGATTCCTGCGTGCCAGGCTTCGAGTTATATAATGCAATTGTGGCACTTACTTTGTAATTACAAAGTTGTCTTAGTGTGTGAGCCACATTGTTGTCATCTTATATTCGTTGCAAATATTACTTTATATTATCACACTGGACGATAAATGGCACCGTCTGTGATGTTAACGCTGATGCGATGCCTTAGCAACGCACTGGTTAGAGGAAAAAGGCAGATTTTGGTTCCATAATACAGGAACATATTGATTTTTATCTTTTGTTTTATGTCTCATTGTAATATTCCGCTGATACCAATGGTCTGATGGAATTGTTGTATAACCTAATAACATAAAACATTTGACAGATTGAGGCGTAATTACACCATTGCGTTTGTGCTTCCGTGGTGTATAGTCAAATAGTGCCTAATAAAAAACGTTTCCCTGCCTTACTAGTGATAGAAAATGAGCACTTTTGATTGCTATTTGTCCTTATTACCTATACCTCATCCGAATCATGTATTGGACACATTTCTTAGTGTTTGTTTGAGATATTTAATTATAATTGACATAGACAGTAAAGCCAAAGTATAGAAATGGGGTAAATTTATCTGTGTCGTGTCAAAATAGAACGTGACGTCATTCAACAGATGGCTATTTCTTACATGATACATGACCCTCTGTTTTTATTGCATTTTTATATTGGCGGACGCTCGATCGTTTTTGATTGATATGTGTTTTTGAAATTTTCTACGGAGAAAAATACGCATTTTTTTATCTCTTGGTATACATTCGTCCTATATAAAACGAAGGAGGAAACTCAATGGTGCAATGACACATTGAGACCTCTGCCGTAAAACGCACTTGTGTTACAGTTAATTGTTTCCTTATTCTGCAGTGAATTTTGATAAAATACGCAACTGCATTCATGAAACACTTACTTTCAACGGTATCCTTTCAACTTTAAGTTGTGCGGCCTGTGATCAGTTCTCCATCCGGCTACAATGTTCGTTACACCGCACAGGCAGGTATTGGACTGCATGGCTTCTGTTTGACTGGAATGACCCCAAAAACTGTTTGTATTTCTCAGAGATATACACAAGGTATGTTCTCTTCCATGGAGGTATGCAACTGTTCTGTCTGTGTTTCTGTCTTTTAAATGCAAGATGTTTAAATTGGATGCATTGCATGTGCTGGCTAAAAACAACGTATAACCTGTCCGCACTTTAACTACATTCATATTAAATACATTACAAATATATATCTATGTATACTCGTACATATATACACTAATCTAATCATAGCACGTGTGCTTTGTTTGATGTATCCACATATCTCGCAGCGCGGTTTCCGAAATTCTCCTTATTGATAATCTATTTCTGCTAAATTTAACTTTCCCGTTCGTTTTGGAATGTATAACATATATTTGTTCATTATCAGATTGTCTGACCTAGACTTAAAAACAATCAGGAATATGCAAAAACTGTCTTAAAGCACGGTCATGTTCAATTCCTGTCACGTGGATCAAAAATAAGAAACATATTTGCAAAGTCAAAGACTTAAACAAGAACATAATTACAAAGTTATATTATTTAAGCGAAATAATGCTATTGGTGTCAGAACGGTGAGAAAGTACATCCGGGTCGTAGGATACAAAAATAGTTCCATTGAAACAAATCCAAAGTTTGTGTAATTTGCATGTGTTTTTCTAATTGATTGTCATTTCTCAGTTAAAATTTAACCTGATGTTAAAGTGTTATGTCTGTTGTAATGAATTGTAAGTATTTTACTGTGTTGTCCAGGACTATGTTGTCGGAGAGCATGAAAACAGAGGATAGATAGACATGCACCTTTGACACGGGTTTATTTCAAAATAAGCAAAGCGTGAATGAATGACATGAATTGTTGAAAAACTGAGTCAGTGTTTTTTTATGACAAAAACAACACAAACATGAATTATAAGGTTATCCGAGTTTTACATGGATGATGGAAAGCCTATTACACAACGGGGAAAGTAAATGACACGCGAAATCAACAATGACGTCAATAATGTCAACAGTTGCATGACGTCA
>JAWPHD010011414.1:0-84177 GCA_037043455.1 Cyrtodaria siliqua
GAACGTTCCTGTTTACTGGAGGTTGGATGGAGCACGGGTACATATATATACAACCCACTATATTCTGTGTCAGTGTTATATTATTATACCTCACATAAAATGCCCAAATTTGTAATTTCTTACCATCTTACGCGAGGGTGAAAGTACAGAGTGATAGCAAGGATTTGTACAATAAGAGGATAAGAAAATATGATGAAATCTCGTAGACTCTCGCGTAGAAAGTACGAGATTTCAGCGTCTATCGATAAGGCGGGTCTTCCGATAAGACGGGTCCGATCGATAACGATAACGCGGCGAGCTTACCTGTACGTTTCGACACAAAACCAGTTCGGTGCTACTGCTGTGTTTATCTCATATATTACGTGAGAAATATACAGCTTCTTTTTAACTGGCGGCTTGTTAATTACTTGATTACGTAGTCAATAGAAAAATCCCTAATTGCATAAAGCACTCGGGAACTATGGCTCAGGGTTGTGTCACCAACACGGAGACTAGTTCGAAAATGGTTTTAATAAAATGTATAAACACACGGTGATACTCTGATTACCGCGAAAATGATGACGATCCTATGCTCTAAATATGTAATTGTAGCATGGTCACAGACAATTATCTTTGTTCAGACACAGGTGTAAATCGTTTAATTGAAAATAAGACCTGTGAGAATAATAGTTAGAATAACTGAAATAGAGCTGAAATGGACATGCTATACAAAACAAATAGAGTATGGTTTCATCTCGTTGGTTAATTTAAACACCTCGATGGGCTACGCCCATCTCGATGTTTAAATGAACCAGCTCAATGAAACCATACTCTATCTATTACTTAGTCCTTGCTGTAATAATAAAATACTTTAAATACCAATAATTATCGGACATTTTCTTTTATAATTCTTAAAGTGTTTGGATTACCAAGCGTAAATCATTAATATTAATTGTATTGTTTTCGCTAGGAAAAACAACATTGTGTGACGAGGTGTCGGTTGATATTTGTTTTCTTCTTTTGTAACGATTTTAACCGTATTGCAATTAGACCAATTGAATTAAAAAAGCATCTTGTTTGTGCAAATGTATGGTAATTAATTAGCGAAATTATCCTTTATTTTCTTCGAGTTTAAAGCGCGGCGTCGGTCGATCCTTTTGATATGTCCTGAGACTTGAATGCATAATTATAGTTTGCTGCTTACATTATTTTAATCAATGCTTTATTTAAAAAAAACTGTGAACATGCATCTCTTGTACATATTTACCATTTGGTAATGTCATTCTGATTATCTTTACGTACATGAACATGTTTAACGGAAAAGAAGATTTTATTAATTTTGATGATCTAGATCTTGAAGCTTTATTAGGCGAGTTTACTGCCAGTGTAAATGAGGTCTCTGATGATGAACTGTGTGATAATGGTGTAGATATGAGTAATAAGCCGACTCCTAAACTGTCCATGCTATGCATGCCACGAATCATACATACATTTTTTTTAAATTTGTTTGTGCGTGCGTACGTACTTTATCAAAAGCTCCCAATCCTCATCCCATTCCCCGGACGTTTAAATTGTTAGCTCCACTGAGAGTCTTACCGCATGTCATAAAATGCGGTACTTACTCGTGTTTTATTGCTATGATGTTAAGTATATATTTATGCTCGCCCTATGGCACTAGTGTCTTATTGCTGTGAGTGTCATAAAATATATACCGAATATGCACCCTATTTGAGCGAGTTCCTTATCTTTTCTCAAAACACAATGTCATAAAACTGGGTATTGAGACCCATGCTATATTGATTTGGTAGTGCCATAAAACACATGCCGAATATGCAGATATTTAAGCAAGTTGCCGCCTTATCTTTTGCTTATAACAACACCATGTCATAAAACCGGGTATTGAGATCCATGCTATATATGCAGCTCATTTGAGCTGGCGGAGGGACTATAAACCTTAGAATTACACACACACACTGGTGTCTTATATTTCGCTGGTAACAACACTAGGTCATTAAAATCCGGTATTGTCCCATACTACATGTAGAGTGCCATACCTGAAGCAACTATTCAAATAAATGCTCCACAAGCTAAACAATAACAAGAAGACAAAATTCAGAAATTCATAGCTTTTTATTTGAGTTATGTAATCAAAACAAACGGTAATAAAGTAAAGAAATATTGTGTCCCATTGAAATGTGAAAAGAATATACAAATAAGGTTTTGCTTGATAAAAGGACAACCATGCAGTATGAAAACTATGTAAGAACACAAATATATTATATATATTTAAAAAGAACATGATTGTGTTCCTTTATATCAAAAAGGCGATAACACCAAGGATTTGTACAAATCCTTGGGAAGTGTTTATTTTCCAAATGTTTTTCGTTGGTAGTGTAATTTTATGTTGATATTTTCCCGATTCTCGGCAGTGTGATGTTGGCGGGTGGGGTAATCGTATTTTTAGGAATATTGATATAAAATATGTTTTCCATTGAAGGAAATACGTTTTTGATTATAAATGTATTCGTTATACGACTTGGTTATTAAAATTTAATAAATAACATATTGATATCGATACCATTCCGTATTTTTTTCTGATTTAAATTTCACTTTGAGTTTAAAACCAAAAAAAAAAAAATACGATGTTACCGCCTTTTTAGTAGGAAGGCCCAAAATCATGTTCTATTTTAAAAAAATACACATATTTGTGTTCTTATATAATTTAAATATTGTATGGTAACCTTTATTTTGTACAAAGTATTTTTTAAACTTTTTTCTCAGCTTTCAAATGGGCAGTATATTTCTTGTTGTTATAATTCACTTTGAAAATTTAGAAACACTAGTGTGTTACTGCCTATTTAATAGAAAGGCGTGAAATCATGTTATTTTCTAAAAAAATACACATATTTGTGTTCTTATATAGTTTTTATACTGCATGGTTAACTTGATTTCATACCAAGCATTATATAAAAAAAGAATTATAGATTTCAAATGGGCATATATTTCTTGTTATAATTCACTTTGAACTTTTAAAAGCAAAATTTAGAAACACTAGTGTGTTACTGCCTTTCTAATAGAAAGGCATACAATCATGTTATTTTCTAAAAAAATACACATATGTGTGTTCTTATATAATTTTTATACTGCATGGTAAACTTTATTTTATACCAGGCATTATAAAAAAAAAGTATTTCAGCTTTCAAATGGGCATATATTTCTTGTTATAATTCACTTTGAACTTATAAAAAACTAAATTTAGAAACACTAGTGTGTTAGTGCCTTTTTAATAGAAAAGCATAAAATCATCTTTATCTTCGGAAAAATACACATATTTGTGTTCTTATATACTTTTTATACTGCATGGTAACCTTTATTTCATCATACAAAGCATTATATCTTTTTCTTCAGCTTTCAAATTGGCAGATTATTTCTTCTAAGAAATAATTTAGAAAATCAAAAAAAAACCATGTGTTATCAAGGATTTGTACAATTCCTTGGTGATAGTAAATCGCAGGGTGATAGTAAAACAAATATCGCATGCGCAGCTTTGATGCGCGCTGTTTCAGTGACGTCATCGGCTCATGAGAGGGTGATAGTAAGAATGTTCAACCTTCGGATATTGATTATCGACCTCGGCTTCGCCTCGGGCGATAATTATATCCTCAGGGTGAATATTCTTACTATCACCATCTCATGAATGTGATATTTATATAATATATATCATCATCAGGTGGAGCGTTCCCGCTTACTGCAGATCGGGTGGAGCACGGGTACATGTACATCACCTGCTCTGGTCTGTGTCATTGTTATAATATAAATCATCATCAGTTGGAGCGTTCCCGCTTACTGCAGGTCGGGGGGAGCACGGATACATATATATACTGAAAGGAAAAAGAAACGCATAATGAAAAAATTGCTTATACTACACTATTACATAAACCTAATTCTACGTAATATTCCAAATAACGTTATATCTCAATGTCATCATTTGTACAAAAAGGGGCTACAGCTAATTACAGAAAGGATGGATGAATGGTGTTTTACGGCACGTCGACACATAAATAGGTCATATTGCGCGCAAAAATTGATGAAAAATGAAGAAATGAAGTATTAATTAAAAATTAATGTAAATATATAAAGATAAAACTATTAAAAAAATAAGGGATGATAATTAAGGTGTAATATAAACTATGTATGTAAATCAACAAATGCCCGTCAACGGGTATATTACAGAAAGAAAAACTCTGTCATGTAGTAGACGTTTTAATCAAAGTATACGTACGAAATTTGCGAATGTTGAGATTTCGCTTGAAGAAGTCGAGCCATTTCAGCATTATGTTTAATGTTAAAAGATTGCAACGTTTAAAGCCTAAGTTGGCTCACCTGCTTGAGCCAAATGCGCATTCTGTCGATAATGAAACTTTTATAGTGGTAACCATTGGTGTGTTTGGTGCTGTTTAAACCTTCTTTCCGGAAGGACAAGCCTAACGTCGCCCTTTACCATTCGATTAGCATATAACGTAATTGTTTTCAGCGGATAAAATGTCAGAACTTGTATCAGGTACACTATTCGGACCGGGACTGTTTCGAACCGACTTGCATTAGGGTTATTTATAATCGGTCAGTCAGTATGAAGTATAACATGAGTATGTTATTCTGAGTTTGAGACCTTGAGCTTTGAATAATTTCTGATTAAGCATGTATGTTTTCCTTTCTTGTTTCTTACACCATTGTAATTTTATCAGCAAAATAATATAAATGTGCAGGGCACGAAAATTCTACTCGTCCGCTCGTATTAAAGAGTGAAATTCGAATCCGGACGAGTGAAACCCATGAATTGGTCGTCCGAGAGGACGAGTAACATTTCAGTAGAAAAAAACAACAAAGAAATAGTCTTACATAGTTTATTAAGCGATTAAATGCAGTATATAGTCGCAACTCTGTTTATTCTTATATAATGCAATTTAAGTCAACCGGATATTGGGAAATTGACGCATTTCCGTTTTGGGACATTCTAAAATGCGGCTCCTGTTCTAATTTTACGGAGCGCGAACGTTACGGTATTTGATGTTATACAAATAACACTTTCACAGGGGAAATCTTTAAGGGCACTAGTCAGCTTTTAGTTGACTGGGGCCATGGCCTTCAGGAAGGGGAATTGCAAAAAGTATGCTGTTTTCCTGTATTGGAGTTTTAAAATTTTCTAATAATTTTTTATTTATTTTTTTAATCTAGGGAAATTGTTCACAGGAAAAGGGGGAAATATATACCATACCAGAGTAACTGTAATGGCCATGATCAGACTGTAGTGAACTATAGAATATGAATATAGTTATAATACTGGTCAAAGTTTCATAATTTTCATTGATTTATATAAAGAAAAAAAATATGATGTTTCCCTTTGTTTTATTTATATATGATGGTATCTGACTACTCTTTGACTTGTGAACTTTTACAATCAGAGCAAGACGAGTAAACATCCTATAAGGACGAGTAACATGTCAATGCCACTCGTCCTACAGGACGAGTACAGTAAAATATATTTCGTCCCCTGATGTGTTCATTTGTGTATTGGTTAGAGGCCAGTTTCCGTCCAAGCCCAGTTTCCGTCATTCTCATTTAAAAACTGTTTTTACATTGCAAATTACTTACGAGGTGTTACTTATTGACAGACGTGTAGCACTAAAGATTGGAAACTGAAGAAACAACAAAAAAGTAAATAAGCGGTACAAAACAAAAGGGATTTCTCTGAAAATTGTGTTTGCTTCCTTATATGGCATTTGGGATGCACGCGCATACTGCCGCATAATAACTTATTTCAAAATATAATACTGTTATGACATCATAATTTCAGTGGATGCAGTTAAATATACCGTGATAATATATTTTAACCAAAGAGAAGCAACTCGTACAACCTGTATCTGTATGATTTACACTGAGTTACGGATCGGTATAGTGTAAATTGGCGTCGTGGATCATATTACATTAACGTTACCAGGCGCATTGTTAGGTAGCGATCGGGGTGAATGATGAAACAATGCAAACATACAGTTTTTACAACGAAATTGTTGATTGGACTTGCAAACATGTTTTTAATTAATAAAATGTTACTGTATCATGACCTAGTTGAATCTATCACTCGATAAAATACATGACGAAAACTGGGCTTGTAAACAAAATGATTTCTCAGTTTTAGTCTATTTATAAAAAGGTCACATGCCACTTCGATAATTTATACAAAACAAAATTAGTTGGTGTCAAATTTCCAGGAAGAGGTAACCTAATAGACAGTAGAGGAAACATTGTCAGGAAACATAGATTTGTCTGAAAAATTAGTTTATGTTATGTTACGACCGACCCTATTATTTAGCCGCCGACCCTAACTTGTTTTATTGCAAAAATCTTTTTCTTTTTTTCTTTTTTAAAACAATAAATAATAATAAAAAGTTGAACCCATGAACCAAGGTTTCTTATGGAGATAAAAAAATAAAAATACATTCCTGCAGTGAGATTTGAACCAACGACCCCTGGGGTTTCCAGTGTACATTATCAAATATTGAAAAAGGGCCTTAACCATATATTATCTAGGTATTAATACCTTCCACAGTATTTTTTATCATATTTAAAGTGTTTTTTCATTAACAAAAATAAGGTCATTAATAATAAAAAAAAAAATAATAAAAAAAGTTTTGCCTACCTATCTACCTAACCTATTTTTTTTTTGAAGCCGTTAGCGAAAACAAACCATTTTTTTTTTTGGCCTAATTAAAGAACATTTATACATTTAACCGATGATCGGTTTTAGACTTTCTGAAGTTTCATAATCGATCATCAGAATCGGATGCCTAATTAACCGATGATCGGTACATCACTAGTAGGAAGAGTAACTGAGTATATTTAGTTGTTGATTAAAACATGTTTTCGATTCATGCAAAATCCCTTCAAACACGTTATGTGTATTGGTGAAATAATTCCCTCCTAATTAGGTCAGGGAATTTAGTTTTTACTTTTTACAAAATAGGTCTTGATCATCTTCAACGCTTGATTGTAAATTTACAAACATCTTCATTGAGCAGCCCCATCCATTATCGACACCAGCCTATTATCGGCATATTCTATCAAAGATACCTGTTTTATAATTACAGCATTGTTTATGACATTAAAATAGTTTACACTTATTTGATACACAATAAAACCAATCCTTTTGTATGGTAGTGAAATTTGGGCTTGTAGTTTGATACTGATTTTCTATCATATACTTCAAGGTTACCATCTGTGTTCCCCTCTGAAAGGCTGCATATCCATTTTTGTAAATACATACTAGGTATTAGTAAACGCAGCTCAAACTTTGCAACAATGTCTGATCTAGGCAGACACCCCTTATTAATGAATATTGTTGCCTCCTGAGTCCTCTATTAGATATTGTCATCGCCTTGAAAATTCACCAACATCATTATTATCTTATGCATAAATTTATTCTAAATATCTACATAACAAGGGATATTACACATGGTACTCTTCTGTATTATCAATTCTTGATTTGTCTAATTTACCTGTGGAAAAATGCCAGCTTATTCAATATAAACCAAATAGGTCAAAGGGGTTTCTTAAAATATCTCTCTCAATTATATACTAGTGTGTGGTCTAAGGAAAGAGATATACTTTTACTAAACGGAGGTAAATTGCGGAAATAATTTATGTATGGAGCCTTACTTATACCTGACTAAAGACTTTAACATGTGCGCCTTATTACTAAATTTAGAGTAAGTGCTAACGGTAGTTATTCCTAACCATTTATACCTGTTGAACGAAGGACTGTTTTAGACGTAAAAGCAAGCGTTGCAGATGATCTAGACTTAATTGACAAGCCAAACAAGAAAAATCAAGCCAAAAAAATAGATAAAACAGTTTTTTGCATTTTTTCAGGGCAAACACATACTTTTTCGGAAATATTCCCAAAAGATCCGCGCCTGAACCAGGTTTAAATCTGTACATTGTCTGAATGATTTACATGGTGGATAATTTCAGGTGTCGAGCCAGAATAATACCATAAGGGAGCAGTATGTGACAAGAGAACAGTATGAAACTGATGTTAATACATTACAGGTACTTGTATATTTTACAGTAAATTGATAAAACAGTATACATTTTGTGTCAACTTTTTGAAGAAAAAAAAAGATAGATCGACGTAGGGATCAGTTTGTATATCCTCTTGCATAAATCTGAACTTAAAGGGACAATGTCCGTAACTTTTAGCCTATAAAACACAAATTGATTGCGCTGACAAACATAACACATCAACCATTAATGAATATTTACTAAATAAAACCAAGATTGTTTGACGGAATTCAATAGCAGTACAAAAAAGAAGGTACCGCTTTGTGGGGTTGAATTCGTAACTCATGCTAAAATGACCATTTGAAGGTTGTTCTAAAACGCATATTGGAGTCGCCATTTTGAGAACTATGATGACATAGTTCCAAATTACCATATATAGAATATTGATAAATATCATTTAAAGCAAAGAAAATCACTGCAAATGAATGCAAAATCCTTTACATTAAATATACATATCTTTTATACAGTTGCTGTAATTCTTAGCTCTACTGGCCAAAGGCCAGCAGAGCTTATGGGATGCCGAGTTGACACCGTCGTCCGTCCGTCGTTAACTTTTGTCTCGTTAAGACGATAGGGCCTTCATTTTTCATCCGATCTTTACCAAACTTTACCAAATTGTTAATGTCAATTAAAGCTCGGACAAGTTCGAAAACCAGCCAAATCGGACCAATAACAGCGGAGTTACGGCCCTTGATTTAGTTAAAAATGCTATATTTTGCCTTATTAAGGCGATAGGGCCTTCACTTTACCAAACTTTGACTTTTTTCTTTTATTGTTTTTATATTTCTTTATTTATTTATTTATTGATTTTTTTTATTTCTTTTTTATTTCTTTTATTATCTCTTGACCAAGTTCGAAAACCAACCAGATCGGACCAGTAATGACGGAGTTATGGCTCTTGATTTAGTTAAAAATGCTATATTTTGCCTCTTTAAGACGATAGTCACTCGCTTCATTGATGTTATTAGAGCCATATTAGCAATTAGAGCGTCCACAGGCCCTCTTGGGCCTCTTGTTATCCCTATAAATCAGTAAATTTTCATATAAATATTCCATATATGGTCATTTAGAACTATGATATCATAGATCTCAAAATGGCGGTTTCCATATCCGTTAACAGAACCTTCAAATGGTCACATCTTCTTTGCTTATCATCCGATTTTGATAAATCTTTCACCCTTTTCCAAGTTTTTCAGAACTCTCAATAGTAAAGAGTGTTTGGCTGTGTTGCTACATTCCCTTTAATTAGTACTAATAAAACTGACTGAGTAATCAAGTTTTCCAGTCCAAACTACTTAAATTTCGTCCAAACTACTTAAATTTCATAATTATCATTATATTGGACTGGAAAAGTAATCAAGTTTTCCAGTCCAAACTACTTAAATTTCGTTCAAACTACTTAAATTTCATAATTATCATTTTGTCCAAACTACTTAAATTTCATAATTATCATTATATTGGACTGGAAAAGTAATCAAGTTTTCCAGAAAAGTAATCAAGTTTTCCAGTCCAAACTACTTAAATTTCGTCCAAACTACCTAAATTTCATAATTATCATTATATTGGACTGGAAGACTTGATTACTGTCATAATCATTGTTCAACACTTGTTAAATTGGAAGGATCACAGTCTAATTGAGTCTAATTGAGTGTATGAAGCAACTGAAACACATATTGGTGACCTCCAGTTCCTTTATGTAAAAATGCAATATTTCCTAGAATATAATGTTCCATGAATAACTGTATACTGGCTATTTCAGGAAAGTCTCACCACTGACTATGTTCCAAGGGAACGGTACAAATTGGCTGTGACTCAACTTGAGGTACGTACTATAATTATTTTTTTCTATGAAACTTCCTATTTGGAAACTTAGCTCTGCCTAACTCATAAATACACCTGACAATTTTCGTTTATTGTCGGTTGTATTCATGAGCTAAGTTTCCAAATATGGAGTCCAGTGATATATTTTGAGATGGAAACATAGAAGGAAATGGCGGAAAAAATATATTTGTTACAAAAATGGACTAGATCAACGTGATATCCTTCTCTTTGGTGAGTTTTGTGCATGGTTATTAAACGTGTCAGTTGAAATTGGCAGTTTTTTATTCAGGCATTGCATTACAGAATGTCTTCAGAAACATCGCCGAAAGTGTGAACTGGACGCGTACCGCATACTGTTCCTATATTTTAAATAGAGCGATTCTTAGCTCGATTACGGTACAGTATATACAACCATAAGAGCTATGTTCTCTAGGCCACCAATGTTGCATGATTTGATATTTTGCGGTGGAAATTAAAGCCGTAGTTGATGCATAATTGAAGCCATAACTACTTCAACAATGACCTCGCATAGTGTCAAAAGATAACTACTTCAACAATGCACTCGCATAGTGTCAAAAGATAAAAGACACAATACTTTCACAACAAGATGAAACAGAACATGCCGATTGTCGCAGGTGGTTCTCCGTATCTCTGCAAAGTAAAGTAATGAAATACTTGATCTGTTTGACTGCACCATCGTTTAGTCTGCACCACTGACTAAATGCTAAACTGGTGATCAGAAATCGGCAGAAACATTGCTTGATGTCATAATCGAGGTTGTTGATGATGCTGTGATGACGTTTTGGTGTCATCAGGGTCTTCTCGCACCAATTTATCATACACACTTTATGAAAATAAATTAGAAGATTCATATTCCTTGAAATTATGTCTTATTATCCCAATTATAATTAATACAATTAATCAAACATTAGAAAACAAAAGAGAGATTATATAAAGGGAATGTAGCGACACAACCAAACAGCCCTTTTATTAAGAGGTCTAAACAACTTGCAAAAACGTGAAAGAATTATCAAAATCGGATGATAAACAAAAAAAGATATGACCATTTGAAGGTTGTACTAAAATTGATATGGGAGCCGCCATATTGAAGACTATGATGTCCTAGTTCCAAATGACTATATATGAAATACTGATAAATATCATTTAAAGCAAAGCAAATCACTGCAAATGAATGCAAACTCCCTAACTGGGCATATGAAGCATTATTTCCATTAGCTGTACATATTCTTCATACAGTTACTTTAATTTTTTCCCCTATAAATGAGTAAATTTTCCTATTTATCAATATTCCATATAGTCTCGGTCACCCGGCCCGCTTCTGATTTCTTCGTTACGCTATGCTTCACGGATCCATATGATTGATACTGTCTAGCTGGCCGAGACTATCTACTGGCAGTATACCAGATATCGCCATTTTTATGTTGTTTCTTTAATATATCTAAATCAAAACTAGTCATCTCATAAATATTTTTGCTGGTAGAGAAGCTTACCCCTTTGCCGTAAATGTTCTGTGTTTACATTGCTCCTATTCTCAGTAACAAGTGTCACGTGACAGTTACTAAATATAGACTGAACTGGGCCGGTCGTTTTGAGCTGAATGTAGTAGTTATCGTCATGTTCAGTTTAATACCGAATAATCCATGTTTGGGATGATGAAAACGCGTGTGGTTGTTATTAATTGAAACATAAATAAACCATTGCATATGAATACACCAAAAAAATATCTAGAAAAAAGTTATATCTACAATTTAAAATGTTTCTTCAGCTGTAGGTTTCGGATGTAGTTTACTTCACTTAGACGTTCATAATTTAAAGGGAAATAACTGATTGATTGACGTGAACTATTTGTCTCCCTTGGCTGAAAATGTTTATCACATGCTTTTAGTTTTTTGGGCATGTCAAATTGATTCAATGGTTCGACGTAAAAGGTCAGCTATTTTAAAAGGAAATGTTCCTGCGCATGCGCAGTAGCGCCTGATTCCCCTGTGTTAACAGGTTGGTTTGAAAGTGTATGTTAACATTTCTAACCTGTTTTTTCCTCTCCAGTCGTCTGATGATAGTGTGCAGTTATTTGTAAAGTGGGGTCGAAAAATAATCACAACATCGAGCGTTTTATTGATAAATGACGAAAACTGGTAAATGAAGATAACTGGTACAAAACCAGTATGGTCATTTAGAACTGTGATGTTACAGCTCTAAAAATGGCGGCTTCCAGATCCGTTTCAACAGAAACTTTAAACGATCATATTTTTTTGTTTATCATCCGATTTTGATAATTCTTTCACCCTTTTCCAAGTTTTTCAGAACTCTCAATAATGAATGATTGGCTATTCACTACATTCCCTTAAACTGCTGGCTTTGATTATAGAGAAATCATTCACAAGATGGTAGACATGTGAAGGATTTCCCTATAATCGAACACAGCAGTCAAATAATCTATTTATTACATTTTAAATCAGTTTATGCCTGATTTTAACAAACATTATTCGCTTTATTGAACGATATCAGTGGATGACGTCGACGTCAGCACCACTTTTTTGACATCATAACTCCACGTCACAGTTAGGTTTTTTTGTGTTCAGAGTTAGTTAATAATATTTAGCAATTATGAATATTCTTTCACTGAGAAATCCCAATAAAACAGGTTATTGAATGCATGGTAACTTATTTTGGTGTTCTATTTGGTGTTCATTTGTGAACCATAATACTATCAAAGCTATTCTAATGCATAATTCAATAATGCAGTATGAGGCCAAGTTGTATCTACACTGTGTATGAGGCCAAGTTGTATCTGCGCCGCCTTGTAGCCACTGTGTAGTATGAGGCCAAGTTGTATCTACACTCTGTAGCCACAGTGTAGTATGAGGCCAAGTTGTATCTACACTATGTATGAGGCCAAGTTGTATCTGTGCCTTGTAGCCATTGTATAGAATGAGGCCAAATTGTATCCACTCTGTAGCCACTGTAAGTTGTATCTACACTCTGTATGATGCCAAGTTGTATCTGCGCCTTGTAGCCAATGTGTTGTATGAGGCCAAGTTGTATCTACACTCTGTAGCCACTGTGTAGTATGAGACCAAGTTGTATCTACACCCTGTAGCCACTGTGCAGTATGAGGCCACATTGTATCTACACTCTGTAGCCACTGTGTAGTATGAGGCCAAGTTGTATCTAACTGTGTAACCACTGTGTAGTATGAGACCAAGTTGTATCTACACTCTGTAACCACTGTGTAGTGTGAGGCCCAGTTGTATTCACACACTGCAGAGTTCGAATTTAACTTAATTTCTTACTTGTAATTTTTTTGCAAATGGCAATATTTTCTACACGCAAAATGAAAAATGAATTTGCAAAATTTTATCATCTCTTATTTTAGCAAAACATGGCAGTGACCACACGCGGCCGATTCACTAGAGTCACCTTCCTCAACACATGGTGCTGGCTGATTGTCTAAGACAGTCAGCAATTCATCTCTTGTCTTCTTTTTTTCATTTGTTGACTTGGAAAAAAATCAGAATTTTGACTAGAAGAGTGATTACGATAACGTCTAAAACGCGGGCCGGGCCGTACGGTACCGTACATTGTACGGAATGACTTATTTCCCTATTTTCAAACAGATATTGTAATGATTTCAATTTTATTCAAATAGATTTGATACAAAATGTGTTTTTATTTTTAAAATTAGTTGTGTCTAACTAACAGTTCTTCTGTTACTTTTAACAGTTAAACTTATAAAGCCAAGTTACAGAACGGTTACGGTACGGCTAGCGTTTTATCCATAACCGTGCCTGGACTGACGTTGCTGGAGATCTTTTTTCACAAATCATTTTGACCGGTTATCTAACTTAGTCAGGAAAGCGTAGTTTTATCGAAATACATAACACCCATTCTGTCTATTTATAGTGCTTCGATTCATTTATAGAATTTCGGGGAAAGCCAATATGTTTCACGAAAATTAACAAAATGAATTGATTGAACTGACGTAAATAAACCACGGTACATCTCCTGATATTTTCCACTCGCCAAATTTTGCGAGTACATGAAAAAGTAACTCGCATTCTGCGAAACTAACTCGCAATTTGCGAGTAAGCGAGCTTAAATTCGAACACTGACTCTGTAGCCACTGTGTAGTATGAGGCCAAGTTGTATCTACAGTCTGCAGACACTGTGTAGTATGAGGCCAATTTGTATCTACACTATGTAGCTACTGTGTAGTATGAGGCCAAGTTGTGTTCACACTCTGTAGCCACTGTGTAGTATGAGACCAAGTTGTATCTACACTCACTAGCCACTGTGTAGTATGAGGCCAAGTTGTATCTACAGTCTGCAGACACTGTGTAGTATGAGGCCAAGTTGTATCTAACTATGTAGTTACTGTTAAGTATGAGGCCAAGTTGTGTTCACACTCTGTAGCCACTGTGTAGTATGAGATCAAGTTGTATTCACACTCTGTAGCCACGGTGTAGTATGAGACCAAGTTGTATCTACACTTATGATCAATGCGGATCTTATCTTCCATTATCATCAAGAGTTACCCAAACTGTTAAGTGGTTATCACAAGTGTAGTAAGGAGGAGGCAGCCAGACTCTCTGCAGTCATCTTCCGTGTCAAGTTTGGTGCTGAAGCCAAGGAAAATCTGCAGAATTTACCTTAAGTATCATTCATCTGTCCCATGTGTAGTATGGGGGACACTATCATAGTGACCATCTTGTTTGTCGTCTGCCAATAAACCATCTGTCCCATGTGTAGTATGGGGGGACACTATCATAGTGACCATCTTGTTTGTCGTCTGCCAATAAACCATCTGTCCCATGTGTATTATGGGGGACACTATCATAGTGACCATCTTGTTTGTCGTCTGCCAATAAACCATCTGTCCCATGTGTAGTATGGGGGACACTATCATAGTGACCATCTTGTTTGTCGTCTGCCAATAAACCATCTGTCCCATGTGTATTATGGGGGACACTATCATAGTGACCATCTTGTTTGTCGTCGGCCAATAAACCATCTGTCCCATGTGTAGTATGGGGGACACTATCATAGTGACCATCTTGTTTGTCGTCTGCCAATAAACCATCTGTCCCATGTGTATTATGGGGGACACTATCATAGTGACCATCTTGTTTGTCGTCTGCCAATAAACCATCTGTCCCATGTGTAGTATGGGGGACATAATCATAGTGACCATCTTGTTTGTCGTCTGCCAATAAACCATCTGTCCCATGTGTATTATGGGGGACACTATCATAGTGACCATCTTGTTTGTCGTCTGCCAATAAACCATCTGTCCCATGTGTAGTATGGGGGACACTATCATAGTGACCATCTTGTTTGTCGTCTGCCAATAAACCATCTGTCCCATGAGTAGTATGGGGGACACTATCATAGTGACCATCTTGTTTGTCGTCTGCCAATAAACCATCTGTCCCATGTGTATTATGGGGGACACTATCATAGTGACCATCTCGTTTGTCGTCTGCCAATAAACCATCTATTCCCATGTGTAGTATGGGGGACATAAACATAGCGACCATTTTGTTTATCGTCTGCAAATAAACCATCTGTCCCATGTGTAGTATGGGGGACATAAACATAGCGACCATTTTGTTTATCGTCTGCCAATAAACCATCTATTCCCATGTGTAGTATGGGGGACATAAACATAGCGACCATTTTGTTTATCGTCTGCAAATAAACCATCTGTCCCATGTGTAGTATGGGGGACATAAACATAGCGACCATTTTGTTTATCGTCTGCCAATAAACCATCTATTCCCATGTGTAGTATGGGGGACATAAACATAGCGACCATTTTGTTTATCGTCTGCCAATAAACCATCTATTCCCATGTGTAGTATGGGGGACATAAACATAGCGACCATTTTGTTTATCGTCTGCAATAAACCATCTGTCCCATGTGTAGTATGGGGGACATAAAAATAGCGACCATTTTGTTTATCGTCTGCAAATAAACCATCTGTACCATGTGTAGTATGGGGGGGACACTATCATAGTGACCATCTTGTTTGTCGTCTGCAAATAAACCATCTGTCCCATGTGTAGTATGGGGGACATAAACATAGCGACAATTTTGTTTATCGTCTGCAAATAAACCATCTGTACCATGTGTAGTATGGAGGGACACTATCATGGTGACCATCTTGTTTATCGTCTGCAAATAAACCATCTGTACCATGTGTAGTATGGGGGACACTATCATAGTGACCATCTTGTTTGTCGTCTGCAAATAAACCATCTGTCCCATGTGTATTATGGGGGGCATAATCATAGCGACCATTTTGTTTGTTGTCTGCCAATACTGTTAAAACTGTTATAAGAAGACTAGTATCGCCTGTATTGTCTAACCCTGACTTGTCGTCTGCCAATACTCTTAAAACTGTTATAAGAAGAATCGCCTGTATTATCTAGAAGTAAGCAACAACAAAAATAAGGTCTTCTATGTGAAAATTTGAAGAACAATTTAATATTTGTTTTTGTCTGAACTGATTAGCTGTGCATTTAAAATAAAAAAGATTACAATAAAATCAAAGGGTCATTCTAACACTGAACTAGGCATGATAGTCTTTCTTTATTGCAAATGTACTGCAAATGTACCTTTATTGTAATCCTACTCTCTGTGGTGCAGACGATAGAGTTACTGAGGATGAACAGAGAGAACCCCATATGTAGGAGTCTGCAGCCTGTGTACGCACCAACTAGGGTTGTTGCATTGTGGGAAGAAAGTGAATCCTGAAGGGTGGACCTAACACAGCCCCTAAAATATGAAAAGCTATGGAAAATCAAAATGGCTCATCCTTAAACTCTGGCATGAGCTCCCATACATTTGGAGAAACATACCCACTTCAACAATTTCAGGGACTGTTGTTTTTTTTCCCCTCAAGTCAGAGCCAGGATTTTTTGTTTGTTGTTGATGTGAAATCCAAGATGGCCGCCAAATCTAAAAATAGATTTTTAAAAAACAAGTTTGTAGCGACTACTTCTTGAAAACTCTTAAGTGATATTGATATGGGACTTTTTCTAAAATGATCAGCATGACATGATGTTGGTCCTTGTCGAAAATAGTTTTGATTCGACGTTAAACATGGCTGCGGCCATCTTTGTTTACATAGATTTATTTAGTAAAAACTTGTAGCGACTACTCCTCTGAAACTACTCAACGGATTTCTATGAAACTTCACACGAATGTTGCTCTTGATGATCTAAATGATCCTAGTAAATTTCAGGTTGATCGAAAATTCAAGATGGCCACCACAGCTAAATATAGATTTTCAAAAAACAAGTTTGTAGAGAGTACTTCTTGAAAACTATAAGTGATATTGATTTGGGACTTTTTCTAAAATGATCAGTATGGAATGATAATGATCCTAGTCGTCGAATATTATTTTGACGCGACGTTAAACATGGCCGCCAGCGGCCATCTTTGTTTACATAGCGTTATATAATGAAAATTTGTAGCGACTACTCCTCTGAAACTACTTGAAGGATTTTCATGAAACTTCACAGGAATGTTGCTCTTGATGTCTAATTAATCCTAGCAAAATTTCAGGTCGGACGAAAATTTAAGATGGCTGCCACGGCTAAAAATAAATTTTCAAAAAACAAGTTTGTAGCGACTACTTCTTGAAAACTATAAGTGATATTGATATGCGTCTTTTCCTAAAATGATCAGTATGACATAATTTTGATCCTTATCAAATATTATTTTGATTCAACGTTAAACATGGCTGCCAGCGGCCATCTTTGTTTACATAGAATTATATAATGAACACTTGTAGCGACTACTCCTCTGAAACTACTTGACGGAGTTTCATGAAACTTCACACGAATGTTGCTCTTGATGTCTAATTGATCTCAGCAAAACTTCAGGTCGGCCGGAAATTCAAGATGGTCGCCACGGCTAAAAATAAATTTTCAAAAAAAAAGTTTGTAGCGACTACTTCTTGAAAACTATAAGTGATATTGATATGGGACTTTTTCTAAAATGATTTGTTTTGATTCAATGTTGAACATGGCTGTCAGCGGTCATCTTTATTTACATAGAGTTATCTTGATTAAACTTGTAGCGACTACTCCTCTGTAACTACTCAACGGATTTTCATGAAACTTCACAGGAATGTTGCTCTTGATATCTAATTGATTCTAGCAAAATACAAATTTGTAGCGACTACTTCGTGAAAACTATAGGTGATCTTCATATAGGACTTTTTCTAAAATGATCAGTATGACATGATGTTGATCTTTGTCAAAATTATTTTGATTTGACTTTAAACATGGCCGCCAGCGGCCATCTTTGTTTGCATAGAGTTATATAATGAAAACTTGTTGCGACTACTTCTCTGAAACTACTTGACGGATGTTCATGAAACTTCACAGGAATGCTGATCTAGCTATCAAAAACCTATCAGTAAAGCTTCAAGTTCATTGACCTCTTTTTTTTTAACTCATGGTGTGCTGTTAGTTTTTATACATGCATGCATTTTGCATATTTATAAATAATCTTAATAAGAATTTGAATAACTCTCATTGCATATCACTAATTATTGTCTCGCCTTTTCGAAGAAATAAAGAGACATAGGTGTTGCTTTTCCGGCGGCGGCGGCGGCGTCAACATTCAAGTTTTGCGTTTAGGTCATTTTCTCACAAACTGTATACACTAGACCTTTCAAACGTTGCTTATAGTTGTGTCATGGGTGGTACATCGCAACGTGACAAAGCAAATGTGGAAGCGACCTTGACCCTCCAAGCAAAGGGCAGATAACTTACTAATTTTTAGGTTCAACTTTTGCGTTTAGGTCACTTTTTCGCAAACTGTATGCACTTGGCCTTTCAAACTTTGCTTATAGTTGTATCTTGGGTGGTACATGGCAACGTGATAAAGCAAATGTGGAAGTGACCTTGACCCTCCAAGCAAAGGGCAGATAACTTAATAATTTTTAGGTTCAACTTTTGCGTTTAGGTCACTTTTTCACAAACTGTATGCACTAGACCTTTAAAACTTTGCTTATAGTTGTATCTTGAGTGGTACATCGCAACGTGACAAAGCATATGTGGAAGTGACCTTGACCCTCCAAGCAAGGGCAGATAACGTTATAATTGTTACCTTCAACTTTGGCGTTTATGTCACTTTTTCACAAACTGTATGCACTTAGACCTTTCAAACTTTGCTTATAGTTGTATCTTGAGTGGTATATTCTAAACGTGACAAAGCAAATGTGGATGTGACCTTCACCGTCCAAGCAAAGGGCAGTTAACTAATTGTTACATTTACATCACTTCCTCATAATCTATAATTATGCACTAGATGTTTTAAACCTAATTTATAGCTCAATCTTTGGAGGAAAACGTATTCTGTGTCTTCGGTAGTGCATCTTCTTTTTGGATGCCTGGATTTCATCTATGACCTTGACCTACTTTTTGGAGCTGATGATTTTTAGCTCTACTGGTCAAAGGCCTTCATTTTTCATCGGATCTTTACCAAACTTTACCAGAATGTTAATGTCAATTAAAGCTCGCACGAGTTCGAAAACCACCCAGATCGGACCAATAACAGCGGAGTTATGGCCCTTGATTTAGTTAAAAATGCTATATTTTGCCTCGTTAATACGAGCCTGGCTTCATTTTTCATCTGATCTTTACCAAACTTTACCAGATGTTTTGCCCTTTTTTTTTTATTGTTAGTATATATGTTTTTTTAAATTTTTTTAATATATATATTATATATAGATATATATATATATATATATATAAAAAATTGTTTTTATTGTTGTTTTTTTTGTTACTTTTTTTTTATTTCATTGCTGTGCCTATTGCATTTTTCTTCCGTTTCGTTGATTTTTGATGGAGTGACGGCCCCTTGATATTTTTTTATATAAATTTCTTGTCGGCGCTACTCCTCCTAAACTCCTCGTTGGATTTCGACGAAACTTGGCAGGAAGCATCGGTAAGGTCTCTCAACACAGTACACTTTTACTATGTTTGCCTATATGAATAAAGTTTACTGGGCCATTTCGAACCTAATGTTTCCAAGCTAAAAGTCACTTATTTATGAAACACAGTCATTTGCCCACACAAAAATGTAAAAATATGGTAAGTTGACCAGGTTTTTTTTTTTTTAATTAGAGTGGTGGCATCCTTTGCACTATTTTGGGCTTTCACTCCAGAGTTCCTACACTGCTTCAACCCCCATAAAACTTTTCATATTCTGGTGCCAGTGTCGTCTAATAGCTGCACATCCAATTTCAGACTGTGTTCATCTCACCCGCAACAGCAATACATATATCTGTCAGCAATTATTAAAAATATTTAAAACCGAACAACACACTACTATTTTTATGGCGCAAGTTTTACCCTACCGTGGCTTTCAAGGGAGCCTAACTGTGTAGTGAGACCTAAGATGTCTTGTTGTGCATAGCGCGCTTTTGTTCCAGTTTGCTGATTTATGACGGAGTTATGGCACTTTGACATTATTACATTAAATTTCTTGTCGGCGCTACTCCTCCTAAGCGGCTTGTTGGATTTCTACAAAATGTGCAGGAACATCAGTATGATGTCTAGTTGTGCAAAGCATGGTATATCAATGTGGAGAAGTTCGAAAACCAGCTAGATCTAGTTAGTAACAACAGGTTATCATATGGCCCTTGATTTGGTGAAAAATCTATATTGTTTTCCCTTTGTTAAATCTGTAGTTACTTCATTTTTTACTTGATCTTACCATATTTGTTTAGAATGTTTAAAAAAATGCCCATGCCATTCTAGACACAGCAGACTTATTGCCTATGGGAATTTATGTCGACAACCCTTGATATAAGAGCCGTTTTAGCCGCCCTCTTGGGCATCATGTTTTTAATAGTTGGGCCTCTTGTTTTAATAGAATGGCATTTTTAGCTTACGGGATGCCGAGTTGTCCGTCGTCCGTCCGTCGTCCTTCGTCCATCGTTAACTTTTGTCTCGTTAAAACGATATAGCCTTCATTTTCATTTGAACTTTACCAAACTTTACGAGATTGTTAATGTTAATGAAAGATCGGAAAAGTTTGTAAACCAGCCAAATCAGACCAGTAACAGCGGAGTTATTGCCCTTGAGTTAGTTAAAAATGCTATATTTTGCCTCGTTAAGACGACAGGGCGTTCATTTTTTATCCGATCTTTACCAACTTTACCAGATTGTTAATGTCAATGATATCTCGACAAGTTTGAAAACCAGCCAGATCGAACCAGTAACAGCGGAGTTATGGCCCTTGATTTAGTTTAAAATGCTATATTTTGCCTCGTTAAGACGATAGGGCCTCCATTTTCCATCCGATCTTTACCAGTTGTTAATGTCAATGATAGCTCGCACAAGTTCGAAAACCAGCCAGATCGGCCTAGTAACAGCGGAGTATGACCCTTGATTTATTTAAAAATGCTATATGTTGCCTCATTAAGACGACAGGGCCTTCATTTTTCATCCGATCTTTACCAAATTATACCAGATTGTTAAGGTCGATAAAAGCTCGGACAAGTTCGAAAAACAGCCAAATCGGACCAGTAAGAGCGGAGTTATGGCCCTTGATTTCGGTAAAATATGCTATATTTTGCCTCGTTAAGGCGATAGGGCCTCCATTTTCATCTGATCTTTACCAAACTTTACCAGTTTTTTTTACTTTTATTATTTTTTATATATTTTTTTTAAATTTTAAACTTTTTAACTTTTTTTTATTCTTTATTTTTATTTTTTATTTTTTATTATCTCTACTGGCTAAGTTCGAAAACCAGCAAGATCGGACCAGTAATGACGGAGTTATGCTCTTGATTTAGTTAAAAATGCTATATTTTGCCTCTTTAAGACGATAGTCACTCGCTTCATTGATGTTATAAGAGCCATATTAGCCAGTAGAGCGTCCACAGGCTCTCTTGTGCCTCTTGTTTTTTAAACAAATGCACTTAAATGTCATCTCAGCAAACAGCAAACTCGATTGTTTTTAGATACTAACATTTTTACAAACTTTCATTTAAGCGTCATTGACCTTTTTATTTTTAAGTCCAGCCCCCATTAGGCGAGACATGTGAATCCACGGATTTCTTGTTGAAAATATAACACCCACAGAGAAAAATTCATATGCAATGATACAGGATTAATAAGTCAAGGTGTTAATTATAATAAATGTGGAGCGCTGTGGTCTAGTGGTAAAGCATTGGACCGAGGATCGAAAAGTCGAGGGTTCGATCCTTTCCACGTTATATGAGTTGTGTCTCTGAGCAAACACTTTATCTGCATTTGCTTAGTACTGGTCAAACCAGAGAGACATCAAGAGTGATTAAAAAAAGTTACAATCGATGTAAAATAAATAAGTTTCCCTTGTAATGTGTCCGTTTAAATCTAATATAAGGAAAAAGAAAAGCGACACGGGAATTTCCGCTATATATTGTATATACTGCACGCCTAATTCCATAAATCCCATGATGTTTTGTAAAAAAAAAAAAGGTTGCAGTTAGTTGGAAAAGGACACAACTGTGATGTTGTAGACGTTTTAATCACAGTGCAAGTTGTAACAAGAAATCATAAATGCTGAAGTTCCTCTTTGAAAAATTGGGCCAGTTCAGTACTGTATTTAACGTAAAGAGTTTGCAAAATTTTGCATCCTATGTTTGCTCAAATGCTTGAGCCAAATTATACTCTGTCAATAATGAAACTTTGCAGGAATACTAATTGCTTGTATTACATGTTGTTTTAGTCTTTTTTCCGAAAGCAAAGATCTTACGTAGCCATAGCAGCATATTGTACATACAGTATAATAGCGGAAATTCCTGTGTCGCATTTCTTTTTCTTTCAATATATAATTTCTTCTTGCTGTAACATTTATTACTATGTTTTCAGGTTCAGTTTGAGAACCATTACTATACTCACGTCAAGCTGGAACAATGATGGCTGGTGGGAACAAATTGTCTAAAATATTGCCCGCCCAGTCTCTCTTCCGCCAGTTTTGACTACCAGTCATCGGGCTGGACAAGAAGATGAAGAACGGCAGATTTGTTTACCAGCTGCTGTCCATGGGGTCCGGTGCCGCACATCAGGTTCTCCATGCCAGGTCTGTATTATCTCCCTGAGTGACCCCTGTCACTATATGTATGGTGGTGTTTTTTTTTTTTCCTTTTAAAAAACACAGAGAGTAAAACCCAATTTTTAGGTCAACTATCATGGACCTTTTACTGTAAATAATGTTTGTGACCTTTTTACTGGAAATTAGTTTTTGTTTCGCCTTTTCGAAAGAAAAATGCAATACATAGGGATCACTTTGTCGTCCTTCGTCAGTCCGTCAGTCAGCCCGTCACGAAAACTTATCCTTGGCTATAACTTTCTCCATTCTTAATATTTCTTCATCAAACTTTCAATATTTACTCACCGACATGACCATACTAAAATATAAAGGTCATGGTCACACTGAAGGTCATTATATGGTTTAAATACTCATTTTATTCACAAAAACTTAACATTGGTTATAACTTTCTCATTTCTTGATATTTCTTTATCAGATTTTCAATATATACTCATCTTGACACATCGACATGACATACTTAAATATGAAGTTCAAGGTCACACTGTAGGTCGTTATATGGGTTAAATACTCACTTTTTTCTTCACGAAAACTTAACCTTGTCTATAATTATCTCATTTCGTGATATTTATTCATCATACTTTCATATATACTCAACACGACCATCGACATGACCATACTAAAATATAAAGATCAGGTCATACTGAAGGTCATTAAATGGGTTAAATACTCATTTTTAGCTCGAATAGACTATTCGAAAAACAAGAGCTTATGTAATCACCCGGCGTCGGCGTCCACATTAAGGTTTGGTTGTAAGCTATGTTTACAAGTCTATATCTCTCCATTTTTTATCCTGGCACAACAAATTTGACCATGGGCTTCCTTAAAGCATTATCTTTATCCATGGAACCAAAATTCTGATAGCGCTTAAAATGTGTCTATTTCAACATCGATTGTGTTCACAGGCCTATATCTCTTACATTTCTGTCCTAGCTGAACTAAATTTTGGAATTGGTTTCGTTATAGTATGTAGTAAAGGATTGGTAAGTAATTTTGTCTTCTGCAAATTCTGGGCTCCCATGGAACCCAGATTGTGATGGCCCATAAAATGTGCAATATAGGCAGATCTAGGTTTGCATGTAAGCAGGTATATATCTATAATTTTGGTTTGGGATTTCTTACAACATTATGCATCTTATTCAGTACTTCACCCATATTGGGCATGGGCTCCCTCCTCCACCCCACCCCACTCCCTCCACATTTTTATTTTATTTTTTACATATTTCTGCTGTGTTGTTTTAGTCAATTCTTACACATATATGTCCCCCCCCCCCCGCCACACACACACCGCCTCTCCCCACCCCTCCCACCCCACACTTCACACTTTTCACTTGAAACTCTATTATATTTTTTTCTTCACATTTCCGTGTTGCTTTGGTGAATTCTTACACATAGCTATGTTGCCCACCCCCACTCAAACTGGAATATTTTTATTTCAATTTTATTTATTTGAAATATTTCTGTGTTTTCGTCATTCTTACACATAGCTTCTTACACATATATGTTGCCGCTCCGCCCCTCCCACACCCCTGCCTCTCTCGCCCCACCCAACCCCCCCCCACCCCCCCCTAACCCACCCGCAAACACACATCCACACCCGCATACACACACACACACACACATACACACACACACACACACACTCAAATCGACACTTCTTACACTGACAATGCCAATGATAGTATTGATAATGATTATTATGATAATGATATAAACATTGCCTTCAAAACCCATGCTGGAATTGCAGACATCTGAGAGAAATGAGGTTCATATTGTTGCCCCCTCCTCCCCCACCCCCCGCCTTTTACCCCCACCTCTCCCCACTCGAAACTCGATTGTTTTTATTATTTTTGCTTTACATATTTCTGTGTTGTTTTAGTCAATTCTTACACATAGTTTCTTACACATATATATTTGCCCCCCCCCCCCCCCCCATCCCCACCCCCGCCTCTCCAACCCCTCCCCTACCACTCGAAACTCTTATTTCTTTTACATATTTCTGTGTTGGTTTGGTCAATTCTTACACATAGCTTCTTACACATATATGTTG
The DNA here is from genome assembly GCA_037043455.1 of Cyrtodaria siliqua. NCBI lineage: Eukaryota > Metazoa > Mollusca > Bivalvia > Adapedonta > Hiatellidae > Cyrtodaria > Cyrtodaria siliqua. The sequence continues at coordinate 25,107 of JAWPHD010011414.1, forward strand.
CCGCCTCCCCGCCACCCACCCCATGCTCTCCACCACACCACTACCCCACCCCCCCCCACCCCCCCCCCCTCCAACACCCTTAAAATCATTTTGTTTAACATATTTCTGTGGTTGCTTTTGTCAATTCTTACACATGTTGCCCCCTCCCCCACCGCCTCCCCTCCCCTCCCTCCACTCGAAACTCATTTTTATTTTTATTTTATTTTTATTTACATATTTCTGTGTTGTTTTGGTCACTTCTTACATAGCTTCTTACACATAGTGTTACCCCCTCCTACACACCTCCACACCCTGACCCTTACACACACCCTTCCCCGCCAACTCGAAACTCGATCTTTTTATTATTATTTTTTTTACATATTTCTGTGCTGTTTTGGTAAATTCTTACACATAGCTTCTTACAAATAGCTTCTTACACGTATATGTTGCCCCCACCCACTGCTCCCCCGGCGCCCAACCCCCCCCACACACACACTCTCAAAACTGTATTTTTATATATTTTTTTTACATATTTCTGTGTTGTTTTTGTCAATTATTACACATAGCTATGTTGCCTCCTCCCCTCCACCCCCCCCCCCCCACCCCCCTCCACCCCACCACTCCCACTCGAAACTGGAATATTTCTGTCTTGTTTTGGTCAATTCTTACATAGCTTCTTATACATATATGTTCTCTCCCCCCCCCCATCCCACCCCCACCAACCATACAATACACACACCCTCCCCCATTGGTTTATGGGCTACCCTCACATGGAGGACAGGGGAATTGTTTTCATTTTATCCTCCATTATTTGGATATTAATATTTTAATTTGAACGCAATCATTTACATATAAAACAATTTAGATTAAATTCAGATACACAGATGAAATATCAATAAAAAAATGAAATAGGCCACAATAAAAATTGCCAGATATCAGCTCCCTCCCCGAGTTGCCTTTCGACCTCAAATTTCTTTAAAACGACATCAATTTTGGATTAAAACAGATAAAATAAAAAAAATCTCATAATTTTATACCGGCCCGAGTTTCTACACAAGCCCCATCCCCAATCCCTACCCACATTGTTTTAGCCTTGTTTTCTAATGGTATATACTAGCTATATAATTTATTATTCTCTAAAAAAATCGAATAGTCGAGCTGCGCTGTTCTCCGACAGCTCTTGTTTGTGTACAGCTATGTATTTGATTTTGGTGCAGCCTTACTAGTAGTGCATTAGCCAATGATAAACAATATAATGGTTAAATATCTAATGTTTTAAATCTGTAATGAAACTGATATGATGTTAATTTTAAATTGTGTATATTTTAGTCTGTACTGCTGAACCCGTTGATCTCAGATATGTGCAATCTTGCCGGCATGGACGGGGAGTGTGGCCTTGGCGTCAATCTAGTCACCATGTCCTTGACCTCGTGTAATTTTCTGCCTCTGCAAACACAGATCTACTCGGGTAGGTATTTTTAGGGTTCTGCACAACACTATTGTATTTTCTTCTTTATGTCAGGGAGTAAGTATTTACTCCCTGTTGATGTATATTTAGTAAAATAACAGTGTTACATTGAAGCATGAAATCATTTATTAGCACTACTGGCCAAGGGCCCTTGTGGGATGGCGAGTTGTCCGTCGTCCGTCCGTCGTCCGTCCGTCGTTAACGTTTGTTTTGTTACCACGATAGGGCCTTCATTTTTCATTTTTCATCTTTACCAAACTTTAACAGGTTGTTAATATCAATGAAAGCTCATACAAGTTCGAAAACCAGCCAAATCGGATCAGTAACACCGAAGTTATGGCCCTTGTTTATCTGAAAATTGCTATTTTCTGCCTTGTGAACTCTCTAGAATCTTTATTTATTATTTGATCGTTACCAAACTTGCATAGATTTTTAATACCAATTATAGCTTGGAAAAGTTAAAAAATCAGCTGAATTGGATCAGTAACACCAGAGTTATGGCCCTTTTTTTTCTGAAAAATTGCATTTTCTGCCTTGTGAACACTCTAGCACCTTCATTTATTATTTGGTCTTTACCAAACTTGCACAGATTGTTAATATCAATAAAAGCTCGAACAAGTTCGAAAACCAGCTAAATCAAATCAGTAACCCCGGAGTAATGGACCTTGTTTTTTCTGAAAAATGCTATTTTCTGCCTTGTGAACACTCTAGGGATCTTTACTTAACTTTGCCAGTGTCTTTATATCAATGAAAGCTCGAATAAGTTCGAAAACCGGCAAAATCGAAATAATTTCAACGGAGTTATGGACCTTGTTTTGCTGGAAAATGCCATATTAAGGACTATCGGTCAGTCATCTTTGATACAAAAAATCCAAAATCGATGAGATTTGGTCAAGTGAATTTTTCAACGCTGTACGTATTTTAGGCTCGAGCAATGTCAACCATATCGTACATGACAGTAATTCAACACGTTTGATTCGAATATAATATTAGAAAGAATACTTATATGGCAGAAATTGTGCGCTTTATATTCGAAAAGTTTGGTGCAGTTTTACTCAAAGTTGTTTTGTTTTTTATGTGAAATAAACTGGTCCATAACATAGTCCATTTATCCAGCGAGTGCAGACGAGACATGATTTCTGAATAAAATAAGCCATGTTATCACATCATCCAAAATTCGAAGTACACCATTGTTAAAAAAAAGAAGATATTCTTTCAATGGCATGTACTTTCAAAATAATCTCAATGCTGTAGTATGGTGGCACTGACGAGTTTTAATTGTCAAACTATTATAAATGGCAACTATATTTTTGGATATATTAAACACAACTAAGTGACTGTTGTGAATAGAAACATGGCAAAACAAGAGTAATTTATTATTATATTCGAATAAAAACAGCACAAACTAAATAATAACATATGAATACGATCAAATGACCTTTTTATCCGAATGTTTCACCATACCGCATGGTTTCAATTTACATGCTTTTAATGTGTATCATGTGTGTGTGTTGAAGGCACATGGCGTATAAAGAAAATCTTCATTTTTAACAATGGTGTACTTCGAATTTTGGATGATGTGATAACATGGCTTATTTTATTCAGAAATCATGTCTCGTCTGCACTCGCTGGATAAATGGACTATTTTATGGACCAGTTTATTTCACATAAAAAACAAAACAACTTTGAGTAAAACTGCACCTCACTTTTCGAATATAAAGCGCACACTTTCTGCCATATAAGTATTCTTTCTAATATTATATTCACATCAAAAGTGTTGAATTACTGTCATGTACGATATGGTTGACATTGCTCGTGCTTAAAATGCGTACATCATTGAAAAAATCACTTGACCATATCTCATCGATTTTGGATTATTTGGATCAAAGATGGCTGACCGATAGTCCTTAAGCCTTGTGAACACTCTAGCACCTTCATTTATTATTTGATCTTTACCAAACTTGCACAGATTGTTAATATCAATGGAAGCTCGGACAAGTTCGAAAACCAGCTAGATCGGACTATTAACAGTGGAGTTATTGCCCTTGATTTAGTTAAAAATGCTATATTTTGCCTCGTTAAGACTTTATTTTTTATCCGATCTTTACCAAACTTTATCAGATTGTTAATGTCAATAAAAGCTCGGTCAAGTTCGAAACCAGACAGATCGGACCAGTAACAGCGTAGTTATGGCCCTTGATTTTGTTAAAAATGCTATAATTTGCCTCGTCTTATGATAGGGCCTTCATTTTGCATCTGATCTTTGCCAGACTTTACCAGATTTTATGACTTTTTTTTATATTATATATATATATTATATATTTTTTTTAAATTGTTTTGTTTCTTTTTTAATTTTGTTTATGCCCCCGAACAATTTTCGGGGGCATATAGTAATCGCACCGTCCGTTTGTCCGTCCGTCCGTCCGTCCGGATTCTGTCTGTCTGTCCGTCATTCCGCAGTTCGTGTCCGGACCGTAACTTCACAACCCCTGCAGGGATTTTTAAATAACTTGGCACATGTGATCACCATAAAAAGACAATGTGTCGCGTGCAAAACCCAGGTCTTCAAGGTCAAGGTCACACTTGAAGGTTAAAAGTCAAATTGTGTCCGGTCAATAACTTTGGCATTCATGGACGGATTTTCAAATAACTTGGTACAAGTGCTCACCACAACAAGTCTGTGGCCCCAAGGTCAAGGTCACATTTAGAGGACAAAGGTAAAATCGTGTCTGGTCAATAATTTTTGCATGCCTGGACGGATTTTCAAATAACTTGGCACAAGTGCTCACCACAACCAAACGAGGTGTCGTGCACAAAATCAAGGTCCATGGCTCCAAGGTCAAGGTCATACTTAGAGGTCAAAGGACATTTCGGGGGCATTTATCACTTACAGTGATATTTCTTTCTTGTTTTTTAAAAAAAAAATGATTGTTTTTTTTGATTTTTTTTTAGCTCTATGTTGGACCAGTCGGACCAGAAACAGAGGAGTTATGGCTCTTGATTTAGTCAAAAATGCTATATTTTGCCTCGTTAATACGATAGGGCTTTCATTTTTCATCTGATCTTTACCAAACTTTACCAGATTCTTTAGTTATGGCCCTTGATTTAGTTGATAAGCTGTATTTTGCCCAAAACTTTCAAAAAACCGTAAATGGCACTCTCTCGATCATTGATGTTATAAGAGCCATGCTAGCCAGTAAAGCGTCCACAGGCCCTCTTGGGCCTCTTGTTGCTCTGTGACCTTGAACTGATGTTGAAGGTCATTTGACCTTTTTTTAAATTACACATACTTTTAACTATTACATGCTTAGCTGTTTCTCTTTTACAACATGACCTAGATATATGAAACTTAGAATCATCTAATATAAAATATGTGATCTGAACCTCTTTTTTTTCTAGATCATCAGATACTGTAAGGGTTCAGTGGATAACTATTGTAACTACATATAAATAAAAGACAAGATACAACAGTTTTCAACTAGGCCCTCAAATGTATTCTATGTAATTCCTGTGTCAAGTTTTTTGTGTTTAGATATGTTTGTATCTTACTTCCACATTACCAACACTTCATCAACAAAACAGCGGGCAATTTAAGTGTTTAAGGTTCACCTCCATTGAATATATAATCAGTAAACTTGACTCTATTTTTTTAGTTCAATTTACTTTGTTTAGTTTGCATATTTTTTGCATCAAAGCAGTGTAAGGTAATGTCATAATTTTTATAGAGCATCATCAAAAAAAACTGACCAATCAGTGACCAGAAATAAGACCTGAGATACATTCTGGTAGGTGATAAACTCGGTCTTTATCCTTGATGTTCAACCAAGTTTACTGTTAAAATTAAGGTATCTACAATGGGATTCTTTTAAAACCCTGCATATTTCATGCACATAAATGCAAATTGATTCAACATATATATCTTACAGAATCAAAATCTTGAAAATTATCCTCTTTTTACCCTGCCAAAGATTTTTATTTATTTTCTTTAGTGTTTGCCCTACCTTTTACTCTAATCAGACGGTGAGGAATTTTTAAAAAAATGGCGAGCTTATTCATATAAATTCTAACGATCACCAATTGTAACCATTTAATCATTAAGAATGGCATGCTTGTTTGGACACAAGGAGGAGGATTTAGTAGAAGCGCGAACGTGTTAAGAAGAAGCGCGGGGAAAATGTAGGGCAAACACTAAGTCAGAGGCTAAGAAATGAAATTTTAACAATTAAGAAACCCTGATCAGTCGCTGCGCTCCTTCTCTTAGGGTTTCTTAATTGTTAAAATTTCACTTCATAGCCTCTCACTAATACATAGAACCTAAGGATAAAAAGCGAGTAACACACATTTTATCACCTACTGAAAATAGATAAAATCTCAAATCTCTGCAGTGAAAAATTATGAATTGAAACGCACGGCCATCTTGAAATGGTTTTCAAATGTTCTTCATGATCTTGAATATATTGGGGCAAATTGTTATGAACAATTAGTTATATGCAAAGGCAATTTTCTTTGAACTGTTAAAAGAATTATTAAAACATTAATAATGATTTGCAATTTGCAAATATGCACATTAGGTTATAAAACTAATGGATTAAGATTGCCCTGTGTTTATTTAAGTTCTTGCAAAAATACTTGCCAAAAGAACAATAGCACAAAGCCCTTGCATGGCAACAAACGGAATTTAACATCCTTCTTTTTATTTATATTTCAGGTTTCCATGAGAACATTTTATCCGAATTCATCAAGGCGGAGTTATCACCAGTTTTTATCCGAATTCATCAAGGCGGAGTTATCACCAGTGGTGATGAATATTCGCAGAATCCTGTTTAGTACTCTGTACCTCCTACTGACCTTCGCGGCGGTAATGATATAATGTCAGATCCTTGCCCGGGTCATCTTCGTCCACCTCCAGAAGTCACGCCATTAATATATCAAATTCCGAGTAATATTCAAACTTGGGAGGAGCAGCAGTCCTTTCCTGAGAAAGGTGTGTACGACGGTCAGACGGTGATTGCGGAAAGTTGCTAGAGTGGAGTCTATGATATGACGTCATAGATTTAAATGTAAATTGGTCAGTCAGTGAATGCCATAACTTTCAAAAGTATCTAGAACAGTATGACATGATAGTAGATTTTAATAATTATCGTATTATGAGTTTATATTCTGTTCCTAACATAGTGAAGAGTGCTATCAGTCAAAGCATTTGCTTATAACAGACCCCATACTGCCCATACTTCCAAGTAATTGAGATTCTGTGGGCGGGGGTGGGGTGAGTGCAACTTTTAAAAAACAACCCAATAAAACGTGCACACATTTTTTTCAGTCTAAGGGAGGTGATGAGGTTGGAGTGGGGTCGGGTGGGTGTTAGTGGGGAAATGTTGACAACAAAACAAAACAAAATGCGTAAAGTATGAATTTTCATAACTTTTCAGATTTTAGTGTGTGATATGGGTTAGGTGGGGGTTGCCCTTGGATCCGCCCCTGTCTGTGAATTTTTGTATGGCTGGACTCATAGCTCTAGGGTAAAAAAAGGATGTAATACAAACAAGCTATGGTCAGTACCGATAATTGCGGCGAGTTTTGAGAGAAGAAGGAATGACATTAAAACATATATAGTCATTGCGACAAATTGTGGGGGAAGAGTTAATGACGTAAAAACGTATATAGTGATTGCGACAAGTTGTAAGAAAGGAGTGAATGGTGTTGAACGTATCCAGTGATTGTGGGAAGCTGAAACATTAAGGGTACGCTAGTCAATGGATGGTTTATTCTGCAGCAGTTTGTGAGGACGACACCCAGTACGAAGCTGATAGTGAACATTTTGTTTCATTTCATCTTTGTGTCATAATTTACAGGTTATGATAAGAGATTCATACAGTGTCAGTACGACTGACTCATAGAATAACTTTATATGGTGATACATAAAGGTGTATATTAGTGCCATTGATAGTGCTCAGAATGTTGAACTCAGAGAGTATAGTGTGCCGAGGGATCAAAGAGAAATTATTAAATCTTGTCAGTTTTTTCTTTGGGGGTTGGAGGGGGTTGTGGGTGGTGGGGGCGTTCTTATAGCCATTACGCGGATATATTTCCAGTAGCAAAACATATATATGTTTACCTATTTTGAGAGGGAAAAATCCCAATTGAAAGAGAATATTAAAAAAAAGTAGCCAAGTATGAAATGCTTTTTAATGTCACTGTTGACTTTGGTGTACTTTGAACATTATTTAAATTATGAAGTGAATGTTTTAGTGTATTTTTTTCCCAATTTTAAGAAAAATTCCCAACTGACGGTATGAGTATGAAAATGTATTTTATTTTATTCTTTATTAATATTGTTACAATAGTTTCGCTTTAACCCAAGTAAGTCTCTGTAAAACGTAACAATACTGTCGCTGTATTTTGTTCTTGCCAATTATAATGCACTTCAGTTGATTCAGATATTGGGTCCGTGGCCAAGTGGTTAGAGTCTCTGATTTATAGTCTCCGACTTGAAATCACTTGCCCCTCACTGCTGTGAGCTTGAGTCCTCATGGGACCAGGAATATTTACGTGAGGAAGATATCCAGCTGGCTTGCAGAATGTCGATGGTTCTACCTAGGTGCCAGCACATACAAATTGAAATAATTGATATGCGCTATTTAATAGTCGCAACATTTTTGAACATTAAACAGTTGGATTACAGGATATTTGGCGAAAATTGTCAGGAGGTGCAACTGACGTTTTTCTCCATCAATAGAAGCTGGAAAGTCGCCATATGACCTTAGCTGTTGGTGCGACTATAAAATCCAAATCAATTTAGATATTGCATCGCATAAAGGGAAGCAATTGATGCTTAATTAATGGAGGCAATTTATAACTGCTTCATAAAAGGAAACAATTGATTCTAATCTAATGCTCCAATGATGAGGAGCGATTTCAAACTTTCGATTTTCCCCAGGTCTTGGTTCTGAATCCTGCGTAGCATAATGTAACAAAGAAATCCGAAGCAGGCCGGGTGACCGAGACTAAAACATGGCAGTTTTGCAAGCATGTCTACACCAAGTGAAATGCCTATTTGCCAAAATTCCTGTAATCCAACTGTTTCATGTTCAAAATATTTGCGACTATTAAATACCGCATATCAATTATGTCAATTTGTTTGTCAGTAAAACAATAAAAACATTAGAAACGGGTTAATCAGTATTGAAACTTTGACTTCCACAACAATATATCAGTGGTTTACGAATCGTATATTGTGTGTGACGACTCCACTAATGCGTTGCCATTAAACAAAATGTGCGAACATTAAACGACTGATATAATCGTTTAAGAGTCGTAAATTGTGTTTAACAGCTCTACTAATGCGTTGCCATTAAACAAAATGTGTGAACATTAAATGACTGACATGCCTTCGCAAACTTCTAAATTTCAATACAGTATATTGATAGTACCTATTTAAAATGCTTTTGTGTTCCTAGCCAGAAAATAACCTAGATTGGAAGCGTGTTTATCATGTCGATCTGCATAATTCGTCAGCATTTCTTTTGATGATGTCAGGATATATTTGATGACGTCAGGGTAGAAAATGGAAAAAAGGGTAAATTAAATTATTTTAAACAGTCAAGCTGATAAATAGAATATCATCTTAGTGCCTGATCGTATCCAGGTTATCAGGTTCGGCACGAAAAAAATGAAGCCCTCGGCACAGCCTCGGACTTCATTTGTTTCTCAACCTCACCTGATAAACTGGATGTGATCAGGCACTAACATGATATTCTCTATATCTATATAAAAAAAATGATACCAGGCTAATAATGTCGACCTCGGCTTTGACCGGGTAATTCATGGGCCAGGAAACATGTTCCCATGAAGAGGTCTGCGTCTCTGTCCTGTATTAGGGTGTGAGTAAGCCCGAGTCACCGATTGCAGTAGAATGTTAAAGCAAGCTTCAATGTTCCTGAAAAGGAACACAAGATTATCTACTTTACTTTGTGAACTTCTTTTCCAGAAAAAAATGTTTTGAGAGTATTTTAATGATGTTAATATATTTACTGATTTTGTCAAAATGTTAAAAGAATAAAGGTATTAAAAAATAACACTATAAAATTGATATATTTTTTATAATGTATTTACCCTAATAGTAACATCCGGGCGCTATGCAAAATGCCATTGAGGCGCTCGTATAAAATGTATAAAAAAAGTTTGTTTTTTATTGAATTCAGATTTTTTGGGAGGTGATTTTTGGATACGAAAGATCGAAACTGTATTGAATTTTGAAGTATTTTTATTTATTTATTATTATATACATAATAGATTAATACATATATCAGTATGGTAAAACTGGTTACCAATACCATACCAAATTTGACAAAAAACAGCCAAGGCATTGACAGTTTGAAAATATCATCTTCCAAAATCCATGTTATCTAGAACCGCCCCGTGTGGTTCCGGCGGCCCCGTTTGTTCCGGGGCAAACAATAGGACCACTGCAGGTCCCGTTGGAGGGGTAGGCAGAGGGGTAGAACACGACAAATTCATGTTCATTTTATCATTTTTTGGTCATGCTCAATAAAGGTCTTCATCATGACCCCTGCATTGTTTCAGGTGCCATCTCGCTCAAACACTAGAGTTGTGGCAGAAAAACAATAAACGTGGATCCAGCGTAAATGGAGTGTATACAATAGAATTTGCAGCAACTCTGCAGTTCAGGGTGAGAAGGTTCTAGGCCCATTCTCCATATTTTATCTCGATGTACATGGAGGATGAGCCTGGCATGTTCATTACTGTTAGGCGCCATATAACCTTTCATGTGTTGGTGCGCCTTAAAACCTCAATTATATTCAATTCATTTATCTAGAACGAATGTTGTGTTAAACTTGTGTTAAACTACTTTGCTGGTATGTAATGCAGATTGTTTTAAAAAAGAATTTGACCTTTCCATTGTTAAAATGTGTAGATTTATTTATTTAGAATATATAATTATATATTGTGATATTTGAGATATAACAAAAAATACATTATAAATAAACGTTATGTCACAAATTGCAAAAATAAATCCATTTTAAACTTACAATTGCTGTTTGTCATGATTTTTTCTTACCAGATATTGTATTCCCCTAACTTTAAAGGCACTTAGCCATATTTAGTGGCCCTTGCATAATTTTCAAAACAACACATTTTAAAAATCCATTTTAATAATATTCTTCACGTGCACGCTTTAAATGTTAAATTTTATGATTTTGTGTTTAACAGTATTGACAGCCCTGAATTACACAGCGACCATCATCTGAGCCTGATGTACACAGTTCACCATGAGCGGCAGCAGTATATAACATAACAACAATAAATAGTCGTACTAGAGGCAGCCATTGTTTTTACCACCTAACAGTACGGAAACTGTATATTAATTTTCAAGATTTATAGTTGCATATTTGGCACTGCACGCTTATCTGTCGAGTTATTCTAAAGAAAATGGTGACAGATCTTTGTTAAGGAATCAATAGTCGTGAAACTAATGCGAAATAACATTTTTGGGTGATTCTGAATTTTCAGTTTTTTCAATTGTTTTGGTTTAAAATGTTCCTAAGGAATACAGAAACACGAAACAGTTTCTATTTTTGGAATGCTGTGTGTATTTAAACTTTAAACTTTAATCTTATTGAAATAAAAAATGGATGGTCCTTAACTTATATTGAGGTGTATATGTACACAGTTCCTCAGTCTACTAATGAAGAGGAATATACATGTATATAACATACATATTTTGAATAACGAAACTCTATAGACACAATATAAATGGCTTCAAACAACCAGACCAACCGGCGGCACGATTTACCCAAATATACCCAAATACATCCCAAATACACCCTATCCAATTGTTTTTTCTAGTCAATTCTAAATTGTGTATACAATTAAATCTAAACAAAAGTCGGTGTCCTTTCTTTTGCAACTGAGTATATCAAACAGAAGATTTGGCTTTACTGTCAGTTCATTAGCGTGAAAGGGAGATAACGAGTAAACAAATAAAAAATATCGATAATCTGCTGCACTGCGCATATCCTGTGTATAGCAGGCAAGCGATAGCCAAACGTCGATTTTCAATAGGATTTCCCATTCAGTAGGTAAATCGCATGTATCGTATATATAAACTCGGTGGAGCAGTCTCGTGTTATCTCCCTTACATGTTTGTAAGCCGCCGTAATATGTTGCACAGGCGAAGAGGTTTGAAGATATCATTATATAAAATCAATTGACTCCCCGGGTCACCATTATTCTAGGCTGCTGCCCATCCTCCCATCCACCCCCCACCCCCACCCCCACCCCCCACCCCACCCACCCACCACTAGAAAGCTTTTTTTTTTTACATATTTCTGTGTTTAGCTCATTTCTTACACATATATAATATATATGTAAAAAAAAATAAAAAACGGTTTCGAGAGTAGGGGTGGGGGTGTTGGGCGGTGTGGGAGGGGGTTACATAGCTATATGTGTAAGAAATGAGCAAAACAACAGAAAAATGTTTAAAAGACATTTTAAAAAAAAAGTTTCAAGTGGTGGTTGGGTGGTGCAGGGGTGGGGGGTGGATGGGCAGCAGTCTAGAATAATGGTGACCCGGGGAGTCAAGTGATTTTATATAATTATATGTTCAAAACTCTTCTCCTCTGTGTGTGTATTTCTAAGGATTATAGTCCCTCAACCAGGCGTCCTACCCGACGATTCTGAAACTGTAAAGGCATCATATTACGGCGGCTTACAAAATGTAAGGGAGATAACACGATACTGCTCCACCGCGTTTAAATATACGACACATGCGATTTACCGAATGAATGGGAAATCCTATTGAAAATCAACGTTTCGCTATCACTTGTCTGGTATACACAGGATATGCGCAGTGAAGCATATTATCGATATTTTTGATTTGTTTACTCGTTATCTCCCTTTCACGCTGATGAAGCCAAACCTCCTGTTTGATATAGAAAGTGGACACTAACTTTTGTTTAGATTTAATCGTATACACAATTTAGAATTAACTTGACAAATTCCAAAATGAATATGTCATGTTTGGTACCAAAGTTTTTATCATACCATTGCCAATACCATGGGTCATTTGTTTTTTCAATAGGTCAAATCATTAAGGGTCTGTCGCTTGATAAAGAGGATAGGGTGTAAAGTAAAATGTTCAAAGTGTCCAGTTTCTTTTCATTTCCCCATCTCAGTTTTGTGCTGAATCACAGACGTATTAGGTCTGTGTTTACTGGTATGCCTTTTTAGTAAAATATAACATTTAAAGGGACTCACGGCAATCTTCTTTTTTAAAAAAAAAATCACGGTGTTTTGCATAACTTACATATGTTCAATCATTAATATTAATTATAAGAATAGTATTAAGCAACCGATACTCAGTTGCAAAAGAGACTGGACACTGAAAATTTTACTTAACACCCTATCCTCTTTATCAAGCGACACTCCCTTAATGATTTGACCTATTGAAAAACAAATGACACCATGATATTGGCAATGGAATGACAAAAACTTTGGTACCAAACATAGCATATTCATTTTGGAATTTGTCAAGTTAATTCTAAATTGTGTATACAATTAAATCTAAACAAAAGTCGGTGTCCACTTTCTTTTGCAACTGAGTATATCAAACAGAAGATTTGGATTTACTGTCAATTCATTAGCGTGAAAGGGAGATAACGAGTAAACAAATCAAAAATATCGATAATCTGCTACACTGCGCATATCGTGTGTATACCAGGCAAGCGATAGCCAAACGTCGATTTTCAATAGGATTTCCCATTCAGTCGGTAAATCGCATGTATCGTATATTTAAACACGGTGGAGCAGTCTCGTGTTATCGCCCTTACATGTCTGTAAGCCGCCGTAATATGTTTCACAGGAGAAGAGGTTTGAAGATATCATTATATAAAATCAATTGGCTCCCCGGGTCACCATTATTCTAGACTGCTGCCCATCATCCCATCCACCAAACACCCCCTCCCCCCCCCACCCCACCCCCACCCCAATCCCCACCCACCACTAGAAAGCTTTTTTTTTTTTTTTTTTTACATATGTCTGTGTTGTTTTGCTCATTTCTTACACATATATAATAAATATGTAAAAAAAAAAAAAACGGTTTCGAGAGTAGGGGTGGGTGTGTGGGGCGGTGAGGGAGGGGGTTAAATTGCTATATGTGTAAGAAAAAAGCAAAACAACAGAAATGCGGTGGTTGGATGGTGCAGGGGTGGGGGTTGGATGGGCAGCAGTCTAGAATAATGGTGACCCGGGGAGTCAAGTGATTTTATATAATTATATATTCAAAACTCTTCTCCTCTGTGTGTGTATTTCTAAGGATTATAGTCCCTCAACCAGGCGTCCTACCCGACGATTCTGAAACTGTAAAGGCATCATATTACGGCGGCTTACAAACATGTAAGGGAGATAACACGATACTGCTCCACCGCATTTAAATATACGACACATGCGATTTACCGAATGAATGGGAAATCCTATTGAAAATCGACGTTTCGCTATCACTTGCCTGGTATACACAGGATATGCGCAGTGAAGCATATTATCGATATTTTTGATTTGTTTACTCGTTATCTCCCTTTCACGCTAATGAACTGACTCAGTAAAGCCAAATCTCCTGTTTGATATAGAAAGTGGACACTGACTTTTGTTTAGATCCATCAATAGAAGCTGGAAATTCGCCATATGACCTTAGCTGTTGGTGCGACTATAAAAATGGTGGGTGCGGGTAATTCATGAGCCAGGAAACATGTTCCTATGAAGAGGTCTGCGTCTCTGTCCTATATTAGGGTGTGAGTAAGCCCGAGTCACCGATTGCAGTAGAATGTTAAAGCAAGCTTCAATGTTCCTGAAAAGGATCACAAGATTATCTACTTTACTTTGTGAATTTCTTTTCCAGAAAGAATTGTTTTGAGAGTATTTGAATGATGTTAATATATTTACTGATTTTGTCAAAATGTCTTTTACATGGATTTCTAGTTTTCTTTCTGTAGGATTTTATATAGGTCATAAGAGGATGCACATCTTCTCCAGTTAAAAGAATAAAGGTATTAAAATAAACACTATAAAATTTGTATATTTTTTATAATGTATTTATCCTAATAGTAACATCCGGGCACTATGCAAAATGCCATTGAGGCGCTCTTATAAAATGTAAAAAAAATAGTGTTTTTTTTTTATTGAATTCAGATTTTTTGGGAGGTGATTTTTGGATACGAAAGATCGAAAATGTATTGAATTTTAAAGTAGTTTTATTTATTTATTACTAGATATATAATAGATTAATAGATATATCAGTATGGTAAAACTGGTTACCAATACCATACCAAATATGACAAAACAGCCAAGGCATTGACAATTTGAAAATATCATCTTCCAAAATCCATGTTATCTAGAAACGCCCCATGTGGTTCCGGCGGCCCCATTTGATTCCGGGGCAAACAATAGGGCCACTGCAAATCCCGTTGGAGGGGTAGGCAGAGGGGTAGAACCCCACAAATTATGTTCATTTTATCATTTTTTGTTCATGTTCATTAAAGTTCTTCATCATGATCCCTGCATTGTTTCAGGTGCCATATCGCTCAAATCACTAGAGCAGTGGCAGAAAAACAATAAACGTGGCTCCAGCATAAATGGAGTGTTTACAATAGAATTTGCAGCAACTCTGCATTTCTGCAGGTGAGAAGGTTCTAGGCCCATTCTCCATATTTTATCTCAATGTACATGGAGTATGAGCATGGCTTGTTCATTCCTGTTAGGCGCCATATAACCTTTCATGTGTTGGTGCGCCTTAAAACCCCAATTCTATTCAATTAATTTATCTAGAACGAATGTTGCGTTAAACTTTTGCTGGATTGTTGTAAAAAAGAATTTGACATTTCCATTGTTAAAATGTGTAGATTTATTAAGAATATATAATTATATATTGTGATATATGAGATATAACAAAAAAAATACATTATAAATAAACGTTATGTCACAAATTGCAAAAATAAATCCATTTTAAACTTACAATTGCTGTTTGTCATGATTTTTTCTTACCAGATATTGTATTCCCCTTAATTTAAAGGCACTTAGCCATATTTAGTGGCCCTTGCATGATTTTCAAAACAACAAATTTTAAAAATCCATTTTAATAATATTCTTCACGTGCACGCTTTAAATGTTAAATTTTATGATTTTGTGTTTAACAGTATTGACAGCCCTGAATTACACAGCGACCATCATCTGAGCCTGATGTACACAATTCACCATGGGCGGCAGCAGTATATAACATAACAACAATAAATAGTCGTACCAGAGGCAGCCATTGTTTTTACCACCTAACAGTACGGAAACTGTATATTAATTTTCAAGATTTATAGTTGCATATTTGGCACTGCACGCTTATCTGTCGAGTTATTCTAAAGAAAATGGTGACAGATCTTTGTTAAGGAATCAATAGTCGTGAAACTAATACGAAATAACATTTTTGGGTGATTCTGAATTTTCAATTTTTTCATTTTTTTTGGTATAAAATGTTCCTAAGGAATACAGAAACACGAAACAGTTTCTATTTTTGGAATGCTGTGTGTATTTACTTTAAACTTTAATCTTATTGAAATAAAAAATGGATGGTCCTTAACTTATTTTGAGGTGTATATGTACACAGCTCCTCAATCTACTAATGAAGAGGAATATACATGTATATAACATACATATTTTGAATAACGAAACTCTGTAGACACAATATAAATGGCTTCAAACAGCCAGACCAACCGGCGGCACGATTTACCCAAAAATATACCCAAATACATCCCAAATACACCCTATCCAATTGTTTTTTCAAGTCAATTCTAAATTGTGTATACAATTAAATCTAAACAAAAGTCGGTGTCCTTTCTTTTGCAACTGAGTATATCAAACAGAAGATTTGGCTTTACTGTCAGTTCATTAGCGTGAAAGGGAGATAACGAGTAAACAAATAAAAAATATCGATAATCTGCTGCACTGCGCATATCCTGTGTATAGCAGGCAAGCGATAGCCAAACGTCGATTTTCAATAGGATTTCCCATTCAGTCGGTAAATCGCATGTATCGTATATTTAAACTCGGTGGAGCAGTCTCGTGTTATCTCCATTTAATACATGTTTGTAAGCCGCCGTAATATGTTGCACAGGCGAAGAGGTTTGAAGATTTCATTATATAAAATCAATTGACTCCCCGGGTCACCATTATTCTAGACTGCTGCCCATCCTCCCATCCTCCCATCCATCCCCACCCCCCACCCCCCACCCCCACCCCCACCCACACACCCCACCCACCACTAGAAAGCTTTTTTTTTTTTTTTTTTTACATATTTCTGTGTTTAGCTCATTTCTTACACATATATAATATATATGTAAAAAAAAATAAAAAACGGTGTCGAGAGTAGGGGTGGGGGTGTTGGGCGGTGGGGGAGGGGGTTACATAGCTATATGTGTAAGAAATGAGCAAAACAACAGAAATATGTTTAAAAAACATTTAAAAAAAAAGGTTTCAAGTGGTGGTTGGGTGGTGCAGGGGTGGGGGGTGGATGGGCAGCAGTCTAGAATAATGGTGACCCGGGGAGTCAAGTGATTTTATATAATTATATGTTCAAAACTCTTCTCCTCTGTGTGTGTATTTCTAAGGATTATAGTCCCTCAACCAGGCGTCCTACCCGACGATTCTGAAACTGTAAAGGCATCATATTACGGCGGCTTACAAAATGTAAGGGAGATAACACGATACTGCTCCACCGTGTTTAAATATACGACACATGCGATTTACCGAATGAATGGGAAATCCTATTGAAAATCAACGTTTCGCTATCACTTGTCTGGTATACACAGGATATGCGCAGTGAAGCATATTATCGATATTTTTGATTTGTTTACTCGTTATCTCCCTTTCACGCTAATGAAGCCAAACCTACTGTTTGATATAGAAAGTGGACACTAACTTTTGTTTAGATTTAATCGTATACACAATTTAGAATTAACTTGACAAATTCCAAAATGAATATGCCATGTTTGGTACCAAAGTTTTTATCATTCCATTGCCAATACCATGGGTCATTTGTTTTTTCAATAGGTCAAATCATTAAGGGTCTGTCGCTTGATAAAGAGGATAGGGTGTAAAGTAAAACGTTCAAAGTGTCCAGTTTCTTTTCATTTCCCCATCTCAGTTTTGTGCTGAATCACAGACGTATTAGGTCTGTGTTTACTGGTATGCCTTTTTAGTAAAATATAACATTTAAAGGGACTCACGGCAATCTTCTTTTTTTTAAAAAAAATCACGGTGTTTTGCATAACTTACATATGTTCAATCATTAATATTAATTATAAGAATAGTATTAAGCAACCGATACTCAGTTGCAAAAGAGACTGGACACTGAAAATTTTACTTAACACCCTATCCTCTTTATCAAGCGACACTCCCTTAATGATTTGACCTATTGAAAAACAAATGACACCATGATATTGGCAATGGAATGACAAAAACTTTGGTACCGAACATAGCATATTCATTTTGGAATTTGTCAAGTTAATTCTAAATTGTGTATACAATTAAATCTAAACAAAAGTCGGTGTCCACTTTCTTTTGCAACTGAGTATATCAAACAGAAGATTTGGCTTTACTGTCAGTTCATTAGCGTGAAAGGGAGATAACGAGTAAACAAATCAAAAATATCGATAATCTGCTACACTGCGCATATCGTGTGTATACCAGGCAAGCGATAGCCAAACGTCGATTTTCAATAGGATTTCCCATTCAGTCGGTAAATCGCATGTATCGTATATTTAAACACGGTGGAGCAGTCTCGTGTTATCTCCCTTACATGTTTGTAAGCCGCCGTAATATGTTTCACAGGAGAAGAGGTTTGAAGATATCATTATATAAAATCAATTGGCTCCCCGGGTCACCATTATTCTAGACTGCTGCCCATCCTCCCATCCACCAAACACCCCCTCCTCCCCCCCACCCACCCCAATCCCCACCCACCACTAGAAAGCTTTTTTTTTTGTCTGTGTTGTTTTGCTCATTACTTACACATATATATAATAAATATGTAAAAACAAAAAAACGGTTTCGAGAGTAGGGGTGGGGGTGTGGGGCGGTGGGGGAGGGGGTTACATAGCTATATGTGTAAGAAATTAGCAAAACAACAGAAATGTGGTGGTTGTGTGGTGCAGGGGTGGGGGTTGGATTGGCAGCAGTCTAGAATAATGGTGACCCGGGGAGTCAAGTGATTTTATATAATTATATATTCAAAACTCTTCTCCTCTCTGTGTGTATTTCTAAGGATTATAGTTCCTCAACCAGGCGTCCTACCCGACGATTCTGAAACTGTAAAGGCATCATATTACGGCGGCTTACAAACATGTAAGGGAGATAACACGATACTGCTCCACCGCATTTAAATATACGACACATGCGATTTACCGAATGAATGGGAAATCCTATTGAAAGTCGACGTTTCGCTATCACTTGCCTGTTATACACAGGATATGCGCAGTGAAGCAGATTATCGATATTTTTGATTTGTTTACTCGTTATCTCCCTTTCACGCTAATGAACTGACTCAGTAAAGCCAAATCTCCTGTTTGATATAGAAAGTGGACACTGACTTTTGTTTAGATTTAATCGTATACACAATTTAGAATTAACATGTGAATATGCCAAGTTTGGTACCAAAGTTGTTCTCATTCCATTGCCAATACCATGGGTCATTTGTTTTTTCAATAGGTCAAATCATTAAGGGACTGTCGCTTGATAAAGAAGATAGGGTGTAAAGTAAAATATTTGTTCAAAGTGTCCAGTTTCTTTTCATTTCCCCATCTCAGTTTTGTGCTGAATCACAGACGTATTAGGTCTGTGTTTACTGGTATGCCTTTTTAGTAAAATATGTCATTTAAAGGGACTCACGGCAATCTCTTTTTTTAAAAAAAAAAATCACGGTGTTTTGCATAACTTGCATATGTTCAATCATTATTATTAATTATAAGAATAGTATTAAGCAACCGATACTCAGTTGCAAAAGAAACTGGACACTTTGAAAATTTTACTTTACACCCTATCCTCTTTATCAAGCGACACTCCCTTAATGATTTGACCTATTGAACAACAAACGACACCATGATATTGGCAATGGAATGACAAAAACGTTGATACCAAACATAGCATATTCATTTTGGAATTTGTCAAGTTAATTCTAAATTGTGTATACGATTAAATCTCAACAAAAGTCAGTGTCCACTTTCTATATCAAACAGGAGATTTGGCTTTACCGAGTCAGTTCATTAGCGTGAAAGGGAGATAACGAGTAAACAAATCAAAAATATCGATGATCTGCTTCACTGCGCATATCCTGTGTATACCAGGCAAGCGATAGCCAAACGTCGATTTTCAATAGGATTTCCCATTCAGTCGGTAAATCTCATGTATCGTATATTTAAACGCGGTGGAGCAGTCTCGTGTTATCTCCCTTACATGTTTGTAAGCCGCCGTAATATGATGCAGTTACAGTTTCAGAGGATAAGAGTTTTGAAGATATCATTATATAAAATCACTTGAATCCCCGGGTCACCATTATTCTAGACTGCTGCTAGAATGCTAAGTTTACCCTCTTCCAACGAAAAACCGTTCTCAATGGCACGGCAGAACTGCCACGTACACGGCACAGTTCAGCATTAATCTCTTTTGCAGGTACTTTTAAAGCAACCCTGGCTTTAATGTAAGCCCTAATTTCAATTTTTTCACTTTTCATGATAGCATTGAAATATAGCCACTATACATAATATATATACTACGCATAATTCAACAATGGATATCTCCGTCAATTGTTTATGTTGTCGGATTACATCGCTATATTGCATGTACGTAGTTAGTGAAATCCCTTCAAATGCACGAGTTTTCAGTGCGGTTTCTACGGAAGCGCATTAGTGACAGAATATATTGAATGCCCCTCGTAATGTTTCATACCGATGTATGGATTCTTGTCTGTTTATCTACCTTTCACCACTCATGAACTGACTCTCTAAAACCAAATATGCTACTTTTCTCTCCTGTTTGATAGGTTAGGAAATTTAGAGATAATAAGGGTCCACCTTAAACAAATTGCAACAGAAATGGTTTTTAACAAGAGCTAGAGGTATAATAGTTCACATGTACCACGAGTCAAGCTTGTTCAAATGATGACCCATGGTTAAAGTTGGCCCCATCCCACGACTATATCAGTTTCACACGCAAAACAATACTTCTCAAAAATCTTCTTATAAGCTACAAGACACCGAGCTCTAATATTAAGCATGTAACACTGGCTTTTAATTGCCTACCATGTTTTGTCAAATGATGACCATGCGGTTATTAATGGCCCTACACTCGGGATCACATGCTGTACAGAGAGATATAAGGAAAACTAAAACTTCTGATAAACTACAAGACATGTGTACCACATTCTCGTAGAGGACCATGTCAAATGACGTGACACTAAGGTAAGGTAACTTCGCCAAGTGCCAAATTTTCAGCTGGCTTCGTGATCGCGTCTGCAGAGTCGACCATTGGTGTGTCACATCTGCAGAGTCGACCATTGGTGTGTCACATCTGCAGAGTCGGCCATTCGTGTGTCATCCCTAGGAATAACGACAAGACACCAGTCTGAGCCCGGCACGGATCTCCGGATCGCACGGTACTTACCATGTAAATTGTTTTTATATCTCTTACGCATTACACGACAATCTTGAAGTGTTTGAAAGTGTGTGTGTGTGTGTGTGTGTGTCTGGTGAAATGGGTGTCTCGATTTATATATCCAGTATCTTTTTTACTTTTACCCTGGTTACATTTAAATAAATCAAATGTTAAGTATGCACTATTTCGTCTTATTATATTATACGTTTTATTATATTATTGGTGCAATAATATCAAACATTAATAATATGAAAAAAACAAATTGCTTCGTTCATACTAATCATTATTGATAAACAATAACTGAACCGAAGTTAACATGCGACCTTATTTTATGCATATGTAACTTGTAGCATGGTGTTCTATGGTATTACGGTACTTAAATGGTTTGACAAACAAAATGAAATTAAGCAATATTTAAAGAAAAAGGAAATGCAAATGCTTTCTGTGACCCTTCTACTAAATTGTTATGATATAAAATGCAATTAATTTTTACGTAAAAATGTCAGAATTATATTTGAAAATAAGGGTATCCTCATTGAGCTTATTATTTTACAAGTTCTATGGTATCAAGGTATGCAAATATTGCGTATCCAGTACTTGTTAGTAACTGGTATAACATTCATTGAGTGACCATTTCTAGAAACAATAATGTACAACAGACTCATTAGACCAAACATTAATGAATTGTATAACCTTCAAGGAGACTAGGGGTCATGAATTTTAAAGATCATAAGGAAATTGTCAACATTTTTTGCATAATTTTGAAATATCTTTTTATATATGATAAATATACTTTATTTTTTTCTCTTTTTTTGTTTATTATATGTACCTAAAGTCATCACACCTATAAAATAATCATCATATTTTAGCAGAGAAGCATACTGTTTTATAGATTGGACACTACCGTGATACCGTGATACCACAGAACCCTTGGAAGCTACTATATATAAAACGGAAACATATTATGATGAACTTGAAGTTGACAATACCAGTAGCAGTAACTGCCACTGCCACTGCTATTGCCACTGTTACTGCCACTGCCACTGCTACTGTGAACTGCTACTGCTACTGCCACTACTACTGTTACTGTTAACTGCCACTGCCACTACTACTGTTACTGTTAACTGCTACTGCCACTGCCACTGCTACTGTTAACTGCTACTGCTACTGCCACTACTACTGTTACTGTTAACTGCTACTGCCACTACTACTGTTACTGTTAACTGCTACTGCCACTACTACTGTTACTGTTAACTGCTACTGCCACTACTACTGTTACTGTTAACTGCTACTGCCACTACTACTGTTACTGGCGCTGTTAACTGCTACTGCTACTGCCACTACTACTGTTACTGTTAACTGCTACTGCCACTACTACTGTTACTGGCGCTGTTAACTGCTACTGCTACTACTAACGCTACTGCTACTGTCACTGCTACTGCTATTGTCACTGCTACTGCTACTGCTACAACCACTGGTATTGCCACTGGTATTGCCACTGCCAATGCCACTACCACTGGCCACTACCACTGCTACTACCACTGTTATTGCCACTGCCACTGCCACTGCCAATGCCAATACCACTGCTACTGCCAATGCTACTGCCACTGTTATTGCCACTGCTACTGCTATTGCCACTGTCACTGCCACTGTCACTGATACTGCTACTGTTATTGCCACTACCACTGCTACTGCCAATGCTACTGCCACTGCTACTGCCACTGCTACTGTCACTGCTATTGCCACTGCCACTGCTACTGCCACTGCCACTGCTATGCTACTGCCACTTATACTGCTGCTGCCATTGCTACTGCCACTGCTACTGTCACTGCTATTGCCATTGCCACTGTCACTGCTACTGCTACTGCTACTGCTACTGCTACTGCCACTGCTACTGCTACTGCTACTGCTAATGCCAGTCACTGCTACTGCCACTGTCACTGCTACTGCCACTGCCACTGCTACTGCCTGCCACTGCCACTGCTACTGCCACTTCCACTGCGACTGCCAACTTCACATTCATCATATATTATTAGCTTTTTTTAAATTTAGTAATTGAAAGAAGACTTGAAAATCGCTTCTCACTGTATTATATAAGGCATTTATAATTCTTAAAATGTAGATTTATTATATAATAAATAATTGTCCATCGATTAAAAAAATACTGATTAAAATCATTGCATATCTGTCCCAGAATGCACATGCTCTATATTAACAGTACTACTGAATATATAAATGTGCGTAGTACCCCGTCCCCTTCACTAACTTCACATTTTCAAAAAGAAAAAGCAAAAAAAACACACACACATTTAAACTGAAGTTTAAACTGAATAGGATCGTCAAGTTTAATCAAACCCTAAACTGAATAGGATCGTCAAGTTTAATCAAACCCACCACCGCCCATTTTGAATTGCCTGTGAAACAGACGAGTGTCACTTTTGGTCGAGTGTCGAGATGCCAGTTACAAAAAGTGAGTTGCGAGTTACAAGCCAAAAAAAATGCGAGTTACAACACAATGTGAGTTACAAGGAAACAATGTGAGTTGCGAGTTACAAGACAAAAGTTACAACAAAATGCGAGTTGCGAGTTACAAGGAAAAAATGCGAGTTGTGAGTTACAAGCCAAAAAAGAGAGTTGCGAGTTTCAAGCCGAAAAAGTGAGTTGCGAGTTACAATTTTTTTTTTTTTAACTAAATCAATTAAAACACGAGGACTCATTGTGTTTTGTCATCATTTTAATTTGTATACGTTGCTAACAGTCGTACATTTTATTAAATAAAAGAATAATAAGGTCACAAAGACCTTATTATTGCCTTAAAGCATCATATAATTTAATATTAATGATAGTTATGCACCAAAAACTAGCTGAGTCCTTGAGTTTTGCTGAGCAAACGATTTCATTAACAATATCAATTATTTTAATGGGTCTAGTATGGTGCATATTTACATTGAGTATGCTACTGAAACACAGTATGATGGTCTAATGCATGGTTCAACATGGTCTTCGGCACCATATGCAACAATATAAATTTAAAATGGATCTTAAAATCAAGTCTGGTGAAAGAAGTTGACAATAAACAATGACTTCATGTGTGTGTACTGACCATTGAATAAACAAACTCTGAGGACTTCTCAACTTTTGACACTAGAGAAGCTCACTGATAGGCATGCATGCAATACATTGCTGTTATCATCGATCTGGGTGTTGTTCCTGAATTGCCTAAAACAACACCATCAGTGGACTGTTGGCAGTTGTATCAATTAACAACATTGTAATGCAGAGATATTTTGTTTCAAAGAATCCTTCCTCTTTCACCATTTATTTAAAAGAAAGTTGTTCGTAATAGTTTAGGAGAAGCTTTTTTATACTTTTGTATAAAGCGGACAAGAAAAATACGTAATCATATCTTTTCACCAACAGTATATTATAAAAATTCTAAGACTGTGTCTACCTATTAAAATGATGTATTATATAAATTTATATATTATTTTTTGTTTAATTTAATTTTATTATATCAATTATATAACTTTTTGCTAGCAACTCGCCTTTTTTTGTAACTCGCAACTCACTTTTTTTCTTGTAACTCTCAACTCGCATTTTTTCGTGTAACTTGAAAATCACCTTTTTTTCTTGTAACTCGCAACTCGCTTTTTTTTCTTGTAACTCGCAACTCGCATTTTTTCTTGTAACTCGCAACTCACATTTTTTTCTTGTAACTCGCAACTCGCACTTTTAAGTTATTTTCCTCTTGTAACTCTCAACTCGTATGCTTTGTTCCGTGGATTATGTTTCTTGGAAAATGGTGTAAAACGTTTTAGTCTAAAAAAAGTAAGTCATTGAAGATATTACACTAATGTAGATCTAAGAATATAAGAAATGTGGGGATTTAAGAATTAGTGATTGGGCACTTACTCAAATTTGCCATAATCTCGTATGACACAAGGTTAAACTGTCAAATCTCGTTCTTCAATTTCTATTCTTATATTTAAAACAGAAAGAATATAATGATATCACTACAAACAGGATATAATTCCTTTTAATTTGAGACCAGTCGAAGACTCCTGCTGTGAAAAATGATGGAATTCTATACAGATTCAGACTTCAGCAAAACAACAAAAACAACAACAACAGGCAGTAGCATAAAATAGGTCAAATATTTTTTCAAGTTATGGCCAAGGTAAGTTGCAGGTGAAAGTGTGACTGCTAGATGACAAAGTGACCCCTAGGTGTGTGCCATGCTACGCAGTCGATACAATAAAATCAAAAGGGGCTGTTGTTACATTATGTCATTTATTGGTATAGCTTCAACATTTGACCTAATAACTCCAACATCAACAGAATTGGATCATTGTCGGTCAATGCGACCTTGATTACCTACTGACCTCAAAAGCAATAATGTTTCTCCTCTCGCCAATGGCAATGTACTTGTGAATTGTCATTTATGTACGTGTTATTCTTCTGGAGTTATCCCGCGGAATGTATGTCCATATGAGGTCGAGGTGACCATGACCTTTGACCTACTGCCCCCAAAACAAGAGGGTTCTTCATATCACCAAGTGCAATGTGCCCAAGTTTCATAACAGTGGGGCCCCGTGTGGTTCCGGGGGCCCCTTGTGGTTCCGGGGGCTCCGTTTGGTTACGGAGCAAATAATAGGGCCACTGCAGATCCCGTTGGATGGGAAGGCAGAGGGGTAGAATTGACCACAAAAGCAACAGGGTTTCTTTCTCACCATAGTCAAGTGCTATTGACACTGAGAAACATACATTTTGAGGATTATCTTCATTTTGTTGGATTCAACAGTTTGAAACAGTTTGCAAGATTGCTCTTACTTATTATCTTGTATAACATGCACATTCTAATATAAATCATATTAAATATTAGTTGAGAACATTTCAGTTCATATATGCTAATATTAAATTAACAATAATTGAGAGAACATGAAATATGTATCATCCTCGATGCGGGTGTACATGGAGTGGCCTTCCTCGTGACTTGCAATCTGAAAGAAACAAAAAAAGAATAATAAATACAAAATTGAATAAAGGTTTTAAATTTTAAACATAATTTAAAATATAAATCTAATTATTCAGATTAAGGGAGGGATAACCTCGGACATATTTACCTCAAACTATTGATTCTATTTCATTTTCATTTTCAGTAGGGTGTGGACGGGGAATGGGGTCTTACATGTGTACTTTATTCCAATCACACATAATAATCCTAACAATGTTAGATCAAAACATTGAAAATCAACTATAAACTAGAACTGTCACTGATGGTAATGAATACCCCTACTTTTTTGCTATAGCCAATGATGTTGGGCTAATATATATGTCTAAAATATCTGTTAATTTTTTAATGTGAAATTTTTTCCAAGGAAAACAAATGTCCATAATCCTATATAAAAATTAAAAAAAATTGCAGAATCGAAAAACCTTTGATGCAGAGACACATCATATGATCACGTGTGAACTGTTTGTCAAGTGTAATAAATAGAGGTTATTTAACTGCTGGCATCGACTATAGGAAAATCCTTAACGAGATGGTAGACGTGTGGTTCTTTTCACGAACGAGCGTATGCAAAAACAAAATACGTCTACCATCGAGTGAAGGATTTCTCTATAATCGAACACAGCAGTTAAATAATCTGTTTATTACATTTTAAATCAGTTTGGGCTTGATTTTAACCGAACTTATTCGCTTTATTTAACGTTTTCGGCGGATGACGTCGACTTTAGCAGCACTTTATTGACGTCATAACTCAGCGTCACAGTTAGTTATTTTTGTGTTCGGAGTTAGGTAATAATGGAGTTAGTCAATAACATTTAGCGATTATGAATATGCTTTCACTGAGAAATCCCAATCTTTCACCGATGAAAATGTAATAACAATTCATTAACACTTTTGAAGTGAAAGCCACATGAAATTCTTATAGATTTATAAGTCAAACAAAGGGCAATAATTATGTAATAAATTAGGCACCAACAATGTATGACATAGAGGGACATATGTTTTAATGTCATCGGTAAATATGCGTTTATGAAGTCTTGGAACATAAGGTCATCAGTTGTTATGTGTATACGAAGTTTGGGAACAAACCATTCAAAACTGCTTGAGGAATACAAATAATAACAAGAGAAATAGCTGCTGGCGATAAAGCCGGATTTTCCACAATGTGAAAGATGAGTCACTTGAATAGTGTATGCAAGATGTTCACACTAGATTTTAGTTTCTTTTCAACATACAGCATTTGTGATACAACTTTTTTCAAGTTACTGACAAACTGGACATAAAACAAAAGCAAATTCTAAGTAAAGAAATGTGACTAATTATGAAAGTATTTAAGGGGGCTAACTGAAACCGTTTTCTCTATTTTTAGTAACAGTGACCTTGACCCCAGTGACCCCAAATGCAATCCCAAGCTTCCTAATTCGTAACTGAAGTTAATGAGCGGAAACCATTTATGTATTTTTAGTAACAGTGACATTGATCTTGAACCCAGTGACCCCAAATGCAATCCCAAGCTTGCTTTTTATATAAGCTACCTATCCAGAAAGTTCATGTCAATATCTCATTCCTAACTGAAGTTATTGAAGTTATTGAACGGAAACCGTGTTTCTATTTTTAGTATCGTAACAGTGACCTTGACCTTGCCCCAGTGTCCCAAATGCAACTCCCAAGCTTCCGCTTCATATAAGCTATATATCCAGAAAGTTAGTTTCATGCCAACATCTTATTCCTAACTGAAGTTATTGAATGGAAACCGCTATTTGTTTTAATAACAGTGACCTTGACCCCAGTGATAATAAATGCAACCCAAAACTTCCTCTTCGTATAAGCTACCTATCCAAAAAGGTCATGCAAATATCGCATTCCTAATTGGGCTGTAATGAAACTTAAACAAAAAGGTCAACTCAAATTTAAACAAAACTGTTTACGTTAACATGTTTTGGAGAAAGTAGGTAAAAGTGACCTAGTTTTCTGGGTAAGGTCATTGCCACTTCGCTTTGCAAAAGTGGAGGTATTGAAAGAACATTGAAAACTAACTCAACATCAACATGTAATGGTAAGACGCGTTACTGACTTAAAGCTACAGAGTCTCTATATCAATCGATTTCTTCTTTGTAGGCGTGTCTTTATTTGTAACTTCATGTTCACCAGCTCATGCGAAATCGGGTATTTAAGCCAGCAAATAAAGTGCAGGATTGATTGATTGAATTGGATTTTATAGTCGCACCAGCAGCTAAGGTCATATGGCGACTTTCCAGTTTCCATTGGCGGAGGAAGACACCAGGTGCCCCTCCGGGCAATTTTCGTGCACGGGCAGGCACCTGGGTAGTACCACCGACGTTCCGCAAGCCAGCAGGATAGCTTCCTCACATAAAGATTCCTAGGCCCCTGAGGGATCGAACCCTCAACGGTGAGGGGCAAGTGATTTCAAGTCAGAGCAGTGCACATCTATACATAGGTAACAGTAATTTGCACCCCTCCCCACACAACCTCCCCCACACCCCACACCCGTATAAAGTGCAAGAAATCATTTACTGTATATACATCGACCAGTGCACATCTTTACATAGGTAACAGTAATTTTACAGAAAAAAAAAGTTAGCCTCACACCCGACCTTCTGATTTCAAGTCCGGTGCTATATCCACTGAACTATAACGCTACTTGAGAAAACAGTATACTAACTACCATTTATTATAAGGCAAAATAACATATTTGAACGCAACTCAAGATGTTTCAATAAATATGTAGTCCATCTTGTCGCACGTGTAAATTAACATTGCCTGGTGGAATAAAGTATGTTATCAATATGAAACTAATACTTCGCCTCAAAACAACCAGATCTCGACTTGTTATTTAGCGCTTGATGAGTTTGTGTGTGCTTGCTTGTTATTACGTAATGCCTATTTAGTGTTAAAGATGATCCAACATACAGGAACTGGACCACTATTAATTTCCCATAGACTTACAGTATAGCCTAATATGGTGTCACACATGCCATTATACTCCGTCATACTCGAAACTGTCAGTAAACTATCTTCATAGCTAGCACAACACAGACTTAGCAAAAAATCAAGCTCCATTTCGGCTTCCACGTTCAGAATTTTGGTCAAAGTGAAAGTAGGTATCAATTCTAGGCCAATTCAGGTCAAATATGACGAAGAACACAAACAAATCTTACCTCACAAAACGTAGTGCCATTCACTTGTCTCAGCTCTGATTTACCTCATTTTTGAAGCAAAATATCTGGGAATCTACTCTCTATGCACCATTATTAATCACCACTATCTGTGGAGTGTACTTTCATCCACACAACATCTCAAATAACACTACTGTCAACTGTATATGGGAATACTTTTTTGACCCCCTGGTTCCCAGTTCAAGTCCTATGTGGAACCATTCCTGCATATTTAACCGTTAAGATCACATACAAGTTAACACCTACCTTAGATCTGTAGTATATGTAAGTTTGAAGGCTCTAACTTAAACATTGCTCGCATGAAGTCCATGTTTGATGAGTGTGCCAAATTCATGAGAAAAGCTTAAAAAAGCTTGAATCGTCATTGGTCCGCATTCACTGAAATAAAAATATTTAAAAAAATAAGCTAGTTACCAGAATGAAACTTAATTATAAAGAACCATGTGCAGTTCCTTTGCAATATTAATATATTTATTCCAATTCTAAAATGAAAAAAAAAGTTTTTTTATATTTATATTCAACCCGATGCCATAAATAGAACCGTATTACAGATATTTCTGAAGTTATCTAGTTTCCATACGAAAGTTCAAAAAAAAGAAAAACTGTCAAAAGCTATCGGGTCTTAATTTGCAAACTATATCCTATACATCAATAGCAAAACCCATTTAAATAACGCAAGATTATTTTTTTTTATAGTGACGCCCATTTTACCTGTATTTAAGAAAATGGCCCCAAATCCGAGCAATTTAACACTGGAAATTCTAAAAAATTAATAACTTTTTTCAGAATTGTCATAGACGAATGAAACTTTGCAGGCATTTATATATGATTATTCTTAACCTGAAAATCTATCGAACTCTTTTTTTGAACTATGACTTTTTTTTTTTTTAAAGGCACACACGGCAATTGTTTTACTTTTTTTTTTAGACTTGCAATATCCCTTTAACTTTTCTACATAACTTGTATTTATACAATAACTATAATAATTATATAATTATAAGACATTAATATTAATTATAAATGTATTTCAAATCAAATTCTTTTTGCATATTACAAACTGTTGAATATATTGCCCCAATAATATATTTAAACCTATGGCAAAATAACAAAGAAAAATTGAAAAGCCAAAATTGTATCTATATATATGTGATCATGTTTAAAGTCAAAATTGTATTGGTCTAATAAATTTAGGTGCTTAAATGATTAACACTTCAAAAATTAACAATGCAAGATTGCAGTGTGTCCCTTTAAAGCTCATACTGCAAAAACGCTAGTATTTTCATACACACACACACATACATTACTTTTGTAGTAAAATACTTAAAATGAAACTTAAATCCACTTTTTATTATTTATTCCATTAAACTGTAAAGACAATCTCATCTACATCACTGATTAAGGCTGCAAGTATGGTAGATAATTGGTAGCTAATATGCACAGCCTGCACAACATGGAGTCTTTGACCTCCCACTTCCTTAAGACTGAGTATGGTCAGCAAATACAGACTGGAGTCTTAGCACCCTCACACATGTTTGTGTGAATTGTCTGCTATATAATGTTTTGCTAATTCAGAGATTTAGCTTCATTGCATCTTCCCATCATGAAAGGCCAAAGAAAGAGGAAAGCTTTTCTGTTCAAAAACAACAACATACCTTATAATAAAGGTTTACGCTCGGCTTCATCTGCTAAGACAACATCTTTACCCAGATCGATACGGCGGGCAGACCCGTCTGCTGTACTTTGCGCGCCAGCATCAACAAGTCAACACAAAGACGATGTCCTTGTTTTACGGCCAAAACCTGAAAAGGAAAAGAACACCACCAATTCAGCTGAAAATGATTTTGAAGGAAATCGCATCATCGATAACAGTAAAATGATGGAAGCTGTCAATGACTACACGCAGAAGCATCAACAAAATTCAGATTGTTCAACGCCACATTTTGTAATTCCCAGCAATGTGAAATGGGGTCTAGCCTGGAAATATACATTTTTCTGCGCAATACAAGTTTTACAAGGAGACAGGTTCAAATGCAGCAATGACAAATGTTTCATTTCAAGTAGGCCTACAAGACACGCCTATAGGCAACACACAGGCTCGGCTTCTGATTGCATCAGCCAACATTCCACCTCCAGCGAAGAGCTCAATGCAGAAGACAGCCAACAAAGTGCAGGCGCGTAGCGTGCCATACTCATTTACTCACGTGAGTAAACTTTTCAAACGAAGGCTCAAAAAATAACAAGAGGTCAATGACCTTGAAGCTCTACTGATATATTTTGATAGCTTGATCAGCCATGGGAACCTGTGAAGTTTTACCACAAGTTTTTCCTATTATCACACTATCTAAAAAAAGATGGTCGCAGGCATCCATGTTTGACATAGTATCAATGAATTTTGTTTAGGACCAACTACATGTCATGCCAGTCATTTTAGTAAAGGTTCCAAATCAATACCACTTATGTTTTTTGATAAGTAGTTGCCACAAACGAGTATTTAAGCTGTGGCAGCCATCTTGAATTTCCGGCCAACCTGATTTTTACTTAATGGAACTAACTGGACATCAAAACCAGCATTCCTGTAAAGTTTTATAAAAGTCATTTTGGTAAAGGTACCAAACCGCTTACGGTTTTAGAGAAATAGTTGCCACACAATTGTATTTAATAAATCTATTTTTAGACATGGTGGCCATCTTGAATTTTAGGCCAACCTGATTTTTACTTAGGACCAACTAGACATCAAGAGCAATATTCCTATATTTCTAAATATTTATAGGTTATTTAACATGGTTCTGTACAATACGGAGATATATTTGGACGAGTACACAGCTGGAAAAGTCATATTGGACGAGCCGTTAGGCGAGTCCAATATGATTTTTTCCAGCTGTGTACGAGTCCAAATATATCCCGTATTGTACAGAACCATGTTAAGTAACCTTTTTATTCTATACCTTTATTTTAACCAATCATTTATAATTCGGATATAACTTTCGTTTGTTTCATGCTTTCAAGCAAGTCGCTATGAACATCGAAAGCACAATTGCATGTAGGTCTATGTATTTTATATATTGTGTTCGACATGGCTTACTCTCAAGCTTTATTTGCTTGAAAGAATGCCCATTTCTCCGTTGTCAACAGTGATTAAATACTACCGAAGGTCAGTTTCAAACAATGATATATTATGCTAGTTTTTTGTGTTTTTTTTTTGTTATAAAGGAAAATTAAATAAAAATATGTGCAATAGATAGGTTTTCATTACTTGACAACAATTTATGGTTAGGTAATGACAGAAGCCTGTCGGTTCTGATTTTTATTCGGACCTTTTCACGCGTTTCGGTCTTTATCATAGGTTTAACATGGAACCTGTGAAGCGTACAATACGAACAAAATACGGGATATTTTGTACGCGCGTGCGTCCCGATACGGAAATATATTGTACGGTCACATGACTCGAAAGAGCGTCTACGATTGGATGTATAAATTAGGTATAGAATAATATGATTTATTATGCAACATTATAATCTCATTCCATTTTATCCTACTCTAAAGAATATATTTTTTTCTAGCTTATAAAAATGTCATAATGCTACCAAAAAGTTTAATTATAAAACTATATCAATTAAATCCCTTACAACATCAGCCTTAGTATATCCTCTTTTTTCTGCTCCAAATCACATTGTGGAACAGAAATGGAATGATCTGTATTTAGAAATATAGCAGGTCACACACAGTTCATGTTATGCAATTTCTCCTGAGAATTATGCTACTATCTCAGTAGATTTGCTCTTGTCTCAGATTATAGTTGGTTTAAACATATTTTATTTCAAAGATAACGCATTATACAATTGTTACATACAATAGGTAAATGGATTGGAACGAAAGCAAAATGCTTATAGAGATCCTCTCCATGGGGACAATGATTTACATTCATATCAATTTACATAGCGGATAACTTAAATATGTTTTCAATGCAACAAAAAGTTATAGATGATTATATGTATAGAAAAAAAAAAGAAAGACAGAAAAAAATACTTGACATTTTTGAATAATCTAATTAAATAATATGCTAGAGAAAGAGAGAATAATTTGTGAGTTAATTGTATATAAGTAAAAAAAAGATGGTTTGGACAATTGGACACACTGGACATTACCCCTCATGTTGCGAGGATTGACTGGGCCACACATCGAGTTTGACAATGAATCCAGTCTCACTAAAATACTCCCTAAATGTAAATTAGAACCTTTTGCCTGCTAAAATATACTTATGAACAGCTTCAACGATTGATGCATTTATTTCGTAAGGCAGCGTTGGTAATCCAAATAGTATATTGTTTAGCGATACTGTGCATAGCGGTGAAATTGAGTTTAACAGATCAGTGCGTATATGCCATGGTTGTAAACAGGGCAAAATAAGAAGAAGTGTTGATTGTTTTCTATACTTCCACACGTGCATAATGGCGAGTCAACTATGTTTTTGAGAAACAGATGATGGTTTAGAGAACTACACTTAGTACGTAGGCGAGCATGGATACTTTGTTCGCGTCTGTTTCCAAGATAGTAATATTTAGGAATTTGGACAACATCCTGGTTTAAATGGTGCTTGAAAGAAACAACTGAAACTGCATTGCCAGTGTTCATAGGCAATTTATTCCATTCGCGAGTGACAGAGGGAATGAATGAGTTACCGTACAGATTGGTACGAAAAGCAAGTACCTGGAAGTCGTTGGCATTTCTTAGGCTATAATTTGAGGTCGTGCTAACTAGAGGAGGGACTAAGGTAGAGAGATAGGGTGGCGTTAAGTTATGGACCATTTTATAAAAATGCACGAGTTAGTGTTTAGATCTACGGGTCTGAAGTGATTCCCACCCTGCTTCAGTATAGAGAGCCTGTAGAGATATTAATTTAGTAGTTCCAGTTACTATACGTGCCGCTTCATTTTGTATTCTGTCAAGTTCAAGTTTATCTAAATTGGTGCAGTTATACCAGAGTACCTCTGCATACTCTAAGAGTGGTCTAATAAACGAAAGGTACACAACTTCCAAAGATTTCCTACTAAGGTGATGTTTAAGTCTTCTCATTATGTTTATTCTAGACCAGGCTTTTTCTTAGTATAATCTATATGCGAGTGCCAACTACAGTCGTTTGAAAGATAGACACCCAGGTGTTTGTGGGTTTGAACTTCTGTCATATGTTGATTTGGCATTATTAGAGGAGGGTGAAAAAGTTTGTTTCGTTTCCGCGATATGAGCAGGGATTCCGTCTTTGAGGTTATAGTTGGAAAATCAGAATTAAAATAAAATCTTAAAATCCTACAATTTGTTTTCAGTCTTTTTCTGAGGGTCAAAATACAAAAGAGACTAAATCCTTACCCTTCTATGAATGTATAATGGACTGTCCTTTTAATTTGGACCAGTCCATTTGTACAAAGGGGTGTTTCGATCAAATGACTGATGAGCACCAACACGGTTTTCTTTTAAAGTTACTTGCACTGGCCACCAAGTCGCGACCTGGGCACCATAGTCTCGACCTGGGCACCACGACGTTTCAAAAAATGGGTTTATAGCATACAACTGTGTAATGGACAGACGGATGCTCTGGTCATTTTGGTAAAGGTTCCAAATCAATATCACTTATGTTTTTTGAGAAGTAGTCACCACAAAATTTCAGGGGCATATAGTAATCGCACCGTCCGTCTGTCCGTCCGTCTGTCCGTCCGTCCGGATTCTGTCCGTCCGTCATTCCGAAGTTCGTGTCCGGACCGTAACTTCACAACCTCTGCACGGATGTTTAAATAACTTGGCACAAGTGATCACCATAACAAGACGATGTGTCGCGCGCAAAACCCAGGTCCGTACCTCAAAGGTCAAGGTCAACTTGAAGCTCATAGGTAAAAAGCACGTACGCAATTTAGTGTCCGGACCGTAACGTCACAACCCCTGCAGGGATTTTTAAATAACTTGGCACAAGTGATCACCATAAAAAGACAATGTGTCGCGCGCAAAACCCAGGTCCGTACCTCAATAGTCAAGGTCACACTTGCAGTTAATAGGTCAAAAACAGGTACGCAATTTCGTGTCCGGACCGTAACGTCACGACCCCTGCAGGGATTTTTAAATAACTTGGCA
Organism: Cyrtodaria siliqua; assembly: GCA_037043455.1. Taxonomy (NCBI): domain Eukaryota; kingdom Metazoa; phylum Mollusca; class Bivalvia; order Adapedonta; family Hiatellidae; genus Cyrtodaria; species Cyrtodaria siliqua. The sequence goes on from JAWPHD010011414.1 coordinate 60,586, forward strand.
CAAGTGATCACCATAACAAGACGATTGTCGTGCGCAAAACCCAGGTATTCAAGGTCAAGGTCACACTTGGAGGTCAAAAATCAAATTGTGTCCGGTCAATAACTCTGGCATTCATGGACGGATTTTCAAATAACTTTGCACAAGTGCTCACCACAACAAGACGATGTGTCGCGCACAAAATCCAGGTTTGTGGCCCCAAGGTCCAGGTCACATTTAGAGGTCAAAGGTCAAATCGTGTCCGATCAATAACTTTTGCATGCCTGGACGGATTTTCAAATAACTTGGCACAAGTGCTCACCACAACCAAATGAGGTGTCGTGCACAAATCCAGGTCCATGGCTCCAAGGTCAAGGTCATACTTAGAGGTCAAAGGACACTTTGGGGGCATTTATCACTTACAGTGATATTTCTTGTTTAAATCTATTTTTAACTTTTGCTAGGATCAACTAGGAATCAAGAGCAACATTCCTGTAAAGTTTCATGAAAATCTGTCAGGTACTTTCAGGGGAGTAGTCACTACAAGTTTTCATTATATAACTCTATGTAAACAAATATGGTCGCTGGCGGCCATATTTAATGTCGGATCAAAATATTTAATGTCAGATCAAAATAATTGTATCAACATCATGTAATGTTGATCATTTTAGAAAAAGTCCCACATCAATATCAATTATAGTTTTCAAGTAGTCACTAAAGACGTACCCCAAGGTTCTGTCTTCGGGCCAATTCTCTTTCTACTATACATAAATGACCTACTTAAAATATTTTTCGACAAGGATCAACATCATATCATACTGATCATTTTAGAAAAAGTCCCATATCAATGTCACTTATAGTTTTCAAGAAGTAGTCGCTACAATCTTGTATTTTGAAAACTTATTTTTAGCCATGACGGCCATCTTGAAATTCCGGCCGACCTGAAATTTTGCTAGGATCAATAAGACATCAAGAGCAACATTTTTGTGAAGTTTCATGAAAATCTGTCGAATAGTTACAGAGGAGTAGTCGCTACAAGTATTTACTAGATAACTCTTATGTGAACGAAGATGGCCACTGACAGCCTTGTGTTTAACATCGAATCAAAATGATTTTCGACAAGGACCAACATCATGTCATGCTGATCATTTTAGAAAAAAAAACATATCAATATTACTTATTGTTTTCAAGAAGTAGAGGCTACGAACTTGTTTTTTGAAAATCTATTTTTAGCCGTGGCGGCCATCTTGAATTTCCGGCCGACCTGAAGTTCGCTAGGATCAATTAGACATCAAGAACAATATTCATGTGAAGTTTCATGAAAATCCATCAAGTAGTTTCAGAGGAGTAGTCGCTACAAGTTTTCATTATATAACTTTATGTAAACAAAGATGGCTGCTGGCAGCCATGTTTAACGTCGAGTCAAAGTAATTTTCGACAAGGATCAACATTTCGACAAGGATCAACATCAAGTGATACTGATCATTTTATGAAAAGACGCATATCAATGGCGGCCATCTTGAATTCCCGACCAACATGAAATGTTGCTAGGATCATTTAGACATCAAGAGCAACATTCCTGTGAAGTTTCATGAAACTGTGAAGTTTCATGAAAATCCGTCAAGTAGTTTTAGAGGAGTAGTCGCTACAAGTTTCTACTAAATAACTCTATGTAAAAAAAGATGGCCGCTGGCAGCCATGTTTAACGTCGAATCAAAACGATTTTCGACAAGGACCAACATAATGTCATGCTAATCATTTTAGAAAAAGTCCCATATCAATATCACATAGAGTTTTCAAGAAGTAGTCGCTACAAACATGTTTTTTAAAAATCTATTTTTTTAGCTTTGGCGGCCATCTTGAATTTCACATCAACATGAATTTTTGCTAGGATCAACTAGACTTCATGGGCAATATTTCTGTAAAGTTTCATGAACATCCATTCAGTAGTTTTAGAGGAGTAGTCGCTACAAAAACAGTTCACGGATGGACGGACGGACAGACAGACGGACAGACGACGGACGCCGCACCACGGCATAAGCTCTGCTGATCTGTGATCAGTAGAGCTAAAAAAGGAATAATGGTATTTTCGACATGATTTAAATCTTTCATCCTGACCCTAAAATGCACCAGAAGTCACTCTCCCGCACCTACCCCTGTGAGTAATTGACATTTTGGTCACGCTACGCCCCTTAAGTGGCACTGCAAACAGTTAAATTAAACATGGCAGATATGGACAACAAATTAACAATGCTTGGACACATTCTGTCAGACCTTGGTCTGAGTGGAGACATACATGGGTCATTTGATGGGAGGTACAACTCCATAACAATTGTGAGTGCTTCAAAACCAGGGCAAAATTCATCACAGGCCATTGGAGTCTTTGCGGAGTCAATGACAGAGAATCATTACATCATAGACTGCGAGATAGAGAACAAGCTGTGTTATGCAGTGCACGTCTACGCTCGCACGGTGTTGAGGTGAACTGCCCTGGTGGACATCCAGATTGTACAGCTACATTACCAAATGTAGCGCCTCACTCAGAGTATGAGATGGCCAAATGCATAGCATCAAGACTCACACAGAAAAGGAATTAAAGTCTCTATACTAACCACTGACCAGGATGCCAAAGCTCAAAGAGGATGCCTACAGGGCTTTTTTCCAGACCATGAAATAAAACGTCAGAAAGACCCAGTACACATGGGGCGATCGCAAGTAGGAAAGTGCATAAACACGAACTTTAGTAGTGACATGTTTGCGGGCTGTGGTACCAGCGAGGCTACTAATAAGGCTAAAAAAGTCTTTGGAGTGGACGTGAAGTCGATGTGTAGTTTGATTGTAAAAAAAGTGATGGAGCTGTATTGTGGTGACTTACCTCGGATTATTAAGGCGGTAAACAAAGCTCTGAAAGCCACTATACTTTGCTACTCTGGTGACTGCGGCATGTGTAGACGAAACTCCTTCGTATGTGGTGGCGGACAAAATACTTGCTGGTTTGAACGTTCGGCTTTCTTAGGTCCCCACAATATAACAACTCTCCGAATGACTGAAACAGACAAAGTTGTATTGGAGGGAATATTACGAATGAGGCTTAGTGAAGAATCTCTGGAAAGCACAATGTATAATTACAGCACTCAATCGGTTGAATCATTTAATGCCTCGCTCTCAAAGAGTGCTCCAAAAAATGTCAACTTCCGCGAAACTACAGTGGTCGATGCGCATCAGCAGTATTAGGACACAACAACGGACAGTCTGGTGCCTTACTTATGAAATTACATCACATGGGCATCTATCTGTCAAAAAGACCAGAACAGGCTATCAACAAAATTGGAGCTGACATGAGACGCCACAGAGTAAACGCTAAAAGTGAGGCATAACGCAAACGCAGGCTGGAACGACGTGACAAAATGGAATCTAGGCACCGCTGGTACACTAAACAGAAAAACAACAGACAATCTGACTATGTAAAGGAACGCAATGACCACAGCTACCAGAAACCTTCATGAACATTGTGACTTATTTAAAGGTGTGAAAACCAGCAAAAACAATGAAAGTTAAAAGTTTAGGTTCTGTTCTGTTCTGTACTATGTTCTGTTCTATGTTCTGTTCTGTTCTGTTACTGCATATATTGTTTGCTAATTACTTACTTTGTAACTGTATATTTGGTAAACTCACTTACTTACTTACTTACTTACTAAACTGAACTAATTAATTACCTACCATGCTGCTCGCTTGCTTGCCTACCTGCCTTGATTTTATTTAAATAAAAACAGTATAGACTATTACCTTTAATTTTTGTTGTCTTTTCCATTCCACTGTTAAAAAAATAATAAAATTAAGCTGTGAGAAAAAACACACAATAAACCTGCTAAATCTTCAAGTTGAGCAGGCATTTCTCGAACGGACTGTGCCCGCGACACACATTCGCCGAGACACACGCTTTTCTCGGATTATTGACCGCCTTTGGTTCTAGGGAGAGATGGTCAGCATTTATGCACACTTTGTTGTGGCACAAATGACTGACACATACACCCCAAGGTCCAAGGTCAACAGTGTCCATCTTCAAGCACATGGCTACTCTATGCACCAAACAAGGGTTCTGACGCCTCCAGTCTGCTGTAAGCCAACGGTACTGTCTATACCCATAGTGGTTCTGGCCAACTGTCCAGACCCATAGTGGTTCTGGCCACCTGTCCAGGCACTGTCCATACCCATAGTGGTTCTGGCCACTGTCCATACCCATAGTGGTTCTGGCCACCTGTCCAGAGGACACACAGCTGATTAGCAGCACGTTTACTTCTTTTTCTTAGATTTTCCTCTAAATAAAGTCTGTAGGCAGCCTGCATGTTGCTGGTGCGGGATGATAATCTCTAAATCAAATTCCACTTACCAACAGTGATGTTTTCCAGTAGTTTTCATAGAGCTGCTATCATAAATTGACCCACAAAATGATATCTGCACTAACTAATAAACTCAAAACCACTATAAAGACACAACCATGTATAATGTCTGTTACAAAAACACAAATAGTCTACATACCTGCAACAGAAACATCCGTAGTGTCACGAAGTCTGCGACTGCCCGGTACCATACAGGAACTGGACCACTATTAATTTCCCATAGACTTACAGTATAGCCTAATATGGTGTCACACATGCCATTATACTCCGCCATACTCGAAACTGTCAGTAAACTATCTTCATAGCTAGCACAACACAGACATAGCAAAAAATCAAGCTCCATTTCGGCTTCCACGTTCAGAATTTTGGTCAAATTGAAAGTAGGTATCTATTCTAGGCCAGTTCAGGTCAAATCTGACGAAGAACACAAACAAATCTTACCTCACAAAAGGTAGTGCCATTCACTTGTCTCAGCTCTGATATACCTGATTCCTGAAGCAAAATATCTGGGAATCTACTCTCTACGCACAAATTGTACTTACCACTACCTGTGGAGTGTACTTTCATTCACACAACATCTCAAACAACACTACTGTCAACTGTATATGGGACTACTTTCGGCAACTACCATTTTGACCCCCTGGTTCCCAGTTCAAGTCCATACCAATTAATAGCCGTGATCTAGTGGTTCAGCGTATATGGTTCAAAACTTACAAGCGCAGGACTGTGATTCAAATCCCGTTTCGGGCTACCATTTTTTATATCACAATTCTGAAGCCGTATATTTACCGATGTTACCTGTACGGAGGCCAAATAAAATTGTGAAATTTTACGCATCGACTTCTGCTTTATATATACCGACTTTTGGGTTGTTCGTCGATTTGAAACTACTTCACATGTGACTCTTTCTTATTCATGATTTATTACCAGTTAAAATAGGGACTGTGTAGCTTTAAGTCTAATGTGTGTATGGGGCTGTTCCATCGCTAACTATACTGTTTTTGGTTGTTTTATCAGTAATGAAATTGCCAGGCTTAGACTCCTATAAGAGCACCCTTTATGGAATGTAACCACAAGGTCTGGAGCCCTTAATAGCAGAATGCATACACTGTAACTGTATGATTAGTGTAATTGATCATGCTGGATGCACTTATATGATGTTATCGACTTAATGGACATGCCACAGTGTGATTTTATTTACAACCAACATCATTTTAAAAGCAAGAATATTTTCATGCAGTTATAAGAAAAATTAAACCCGATAGAGATTAATTCAATAATCAATTTATTTAATAAAACAGATATAACTGAACTGAATGTTGTTTAACGGCTCATCAACAAAGTATAGATTATTTAGAGCCGCCCCGCCGAGAGAGGAGAAGGATACATAGGAATTCGGGAACTCTTATTATCGAATAAATTTCTATGGTTCTTTAACGTGCTCGGAGGAGAGACCGATACACGGGACCGCCCGGTTTACGTCCCCATCCGACGGACGAGGCTAAGGGAATGTGTCTTGCCCAAGAACACACAGACGAAACTCAGTGGCACCACGGATGATTGAACCCGGGGCCTCCGGTTACAAATCCGCCGTGCAACCGACTGCGCCACGCCAACCCTTAAAACACAGATATAAAGGATCACTCAAGCCAACAAGAGCACAGCCTAGCGGGGCATATACGCCCGTTATTTCATTTTTGTATACCTAACAGGGCCGTTGTTTGACCGTTTTTCCCCTTCCCTAAATGTATATATTTCCCCCCTTTTCCTGTGAAAAATTCCCTCTTAAAAAAAAGAAAGAAGGAAAACAGCATACAATTTGCAATTTGGAATTCTTGGTACCTCTTAAATAATAAAAAAACACACACTAATTTGTGTTTCTTACAAATTCTCTTTGATATGAAAACAACGCAAAATTCCCCTTCCTGAGGGCCCTGGCCCCATTCACCCAAAGTGAAGGGAGGGCCCTGCCTAACACTTTAAAAGTTATTGGCAATGTTAAATGCCAGGTGTTACAGGGAAATGTAACAAGAAAGGAAGTGCAAAACCAGTAATATATTTTTTTTAAAACTATAATCAACACATTTATTGAAATAGTACAATGGAAAAATGTTCACTTACAGAATACATATAAATTAGATCGAGTATTTCTTTAAAGTCCGATTTAAGAGTCAAGTCCAGATAATATCGTCAAGTGTCATATTAATCCAGTTTTATTTTAATGCAATGTCACTTTTAGTATAGATAGCACAATAAGTTCTCCTCTCATAATATATATAATTTAAAAACTAGAAGAGAGTTCCACGGAGCACTTGTGACGTCTGCCGTGCACTAATTTCAACAAGTACAATCTAACAATACAGTTTGAAGACTGGAGCGTATAATCATTCATGAATTACTGGATTTTTTTAAAACTTAAAGTGTATTATAAGGGAAAGAGGAAAAACTCTGCATTGGATATTTGATAAGGAGAAAATGTATAAAGATTCATGACCATAGATCAATATTTTGCCAAGTTATAAGATAGGTTTCGAACTTGACACAATCTCTATACTTCTTTTATTCCTTTTTTTTCCACTAGTTTTTCTTTCTCACTACTTTTTCTCTAATCATGATATTATGTGCAAGTTATGTATGTTTACCTATGTAATTGTCTAACTGTGTGTGTATACTATTTTGTCGGGAAGGGCATTAACTAATGTTGTAAGAACTTGTAGCCCAACACTTCTGCGATAATATATTGGCAATAAAATATTTTTTTAAATCGTAAGACAGTTTAGGTTGCAGGTTAAAGTTTTATGAAAAGGGCCATAACTGTGCCAAAATGGAGTCGGAGTTATTGAACGTGTCCACAGAATTAAATAATTGATAAAGAAGAATTGTATAGTTTTATGACCATAGGTCAATATTTTGCCAAGTTGTGAGCTGTTAGGCAGCAGGATAAAGTTTTATAAAAAGGGGAGTAACTGTGTCAAAATGAAAGTCAGAGTTATTGGACCTGTGTAACGACGTTTCTTTGGGTAAGCTGAAGAAGTGTGTGAAGTTTCATATATAGGTCAGATACTTTTCAAGTTATGTCAGTTATGAGCTTGGTTAGGATACCGCTTAAAGTTTTATAAGAAAGGGGTATAACTCTGCCACACAGAAGTCGGATTTATTGGTCACGAGTATCATCATTTATTGGGGTAATACGAACGTGTGTGTGAAGTTTCATGAACACTTTTTAAGTTATGGCCATTTATGAGCTTGGCTAGGTTTGTGAAAAGGGGCGTAACTCTGCCAAAATGAAAGTCAGAGTTATATGACATGTTTAACGACATTCCTTGAGGTAAGCTGAAGATGCGTGTGAAGTTGTATGAACATAGGTCAAATGCTTTTCAAGTTATGGCCAAGGTTAGTTTGCAGATTAAGGTGTGACGGACGACGGATGATTACGGACGAGTTGATAACGCTTCAACGCTCCAGTTTTGGGGTTTGGCCTGGCAGGTTAAAATAATTTATATCTATAGAGTTTGCATTCTCAAAAAATGGTAAGTTATATATATAGCTCGTCGTCAGTAGGTTTAAAAACGGTGTACATATATTGTAAACTTTGGTTGTTGTTGGCGGGATAGCTAGTTAAGTAACCTCACGTAATAGAAATAAACTGAATGATTTTTACATAAATTTAGAAATTTCGCTAAGGATGTCATTTTGTAACATGTTTGAAGATCGTTCAGTTGTTTTCTAAATGGTTTGCGTTTCGCTATATGTCTTTGTTAGTCAACACTCTTAACGTGCCGGAATTCTTCGTATAGGTGGAGGGACTTAAAGCCTTAGAACTTCACACGCAATGCACGCATGTACGCATGCACCACAATACACGCATGTACGCATGCACGCGCATGCACACAGTGGGTGGTTGATGCTCAACGTGGTTTTGTTTGTGCAATAATGCACAGACCGAAGATACTGTTATGGTTAGTGTACCCTGCACTTTTGCCGTATAGTTGCAATCATGTCCCTTTAAAAACAGTAACCCACCAAATAACGTCATAATTACACCACAAAACCGTTTATCAAAACTGTCCAAGTGTTTAGGTCATATAATAATGTACGTGTGCCGATTAAAAATATAGGTTTATTAACAAGTTCTTTAAATACCCGTGATCGAATATGCGTAAAATAAATTATGAGTTGGTAACTCTTAGTTCAACGCTCCAGTTTTGGGGTTACAAACCTATATATGTTCATATACCCTCCCTGCAACCTCAAGTATCAGAAAAAACATGAATGCATGAAACCTCAGCTTAAAGAAACTAACCTGGCAAATAATGGCAAAATTGCACGACAAAATCATTTATCAAAACTCTATACTGTTTACATGTATATGAATCCCTCTTTTGACACAATCCAAAATGAGATGGTATTGCAGTTATAAACAATATAAGGCCGTATGTCTTACATAACATCATGGATATAAATGCATATGTATGTAAGGTTATGATAACATGCTACTACCCCCATTGAGTATCAAGAAATAGAATCAAACTATCTTACCATAATATCAGTTTGGCTCCAACAAATGGAGAGTGAATTCAAAGGGGAATAACCAATTTTAAAAACCACATGTCCCTACTGCATCTACAGCATTTACCTCAGATGTCAAGGATTTATTAATCCTTGCTCTACTTTAAAAGACAGCAAAATAACTATTTCTCAGTAAACCAGATTTTTTAAAAATAACCACAACACACTTCTAGTCGAATAATTTAAGTAATGCGGTAAACTGGAGTGACAATCGTGAAGTTACAGGTCATAACGTTAGAAGTAATTAAGTTAGAAGTAATGAAGTAAGAAGTCATGAAGTTAGAAGTCGTGAAGTTAGAGGTCGTGAAGTTGGAAGTCATGAACTAGAAGTCATGAAGTTGGAAATTATGAAGTTAGAAGAAATGAAGTTATAATTAATGAAGTTAGAAGTCATGAAGTTGGAAGTCGTGAAGTTAGAAGAAATTGAATTGAATTGAATTGGGGTTTTAAGGCGCACCAACACATGAAAGGTTATATGGCGCCTAACAGGAATGAACATGCCAGGCTCATCCTCCATGTACATCGAGATAAAATATAGAACCTTCTTACCCTGAACTGCCGAGTTGCTGCAAATTCTATTGTAGACACTCCATTTACGCAGGAGCCACGTTATAGTTTTTCTGCCACTGCACTAGTGATATGAGCGAGATGCACATGAAACAATGCAGGGATCATGATGAAGACCTTTAATGAGCATGAACAAAAAATGATAAATTGAACATGATTTTTTTTTTGTTTTACCCCTCTGCCTTCCCCTCCAACGGGATCTGCAGTGGCCCTATTCTTTGCCTCGTTATCAAACGGGGCCCACGGAACCACACGGGCAGTTAGAAGTAATGAAGTTAGAAATAATAAATTAAGATGTCATGAAGTTAGAAGTAATGAAGTTAAAATTCATTAAGTCGTAAAGTAATAAGTAATGAAGTAAGGTAGTCAGAAGTCCCTCCCGGACTTCCATAATGATAACAACACGATAGACGGACCGGAATAAAATGTTATTCCAGAATTAATGCTAATGCATTCTGACACGAAAAACATGTATTAATTAAATGTATATGCCGCAAAATGCGAAAAGTAAGACATTTCAAAAATATATAAAATCCCTGTGCACGCATAAACGTCTAGCACAGTCCCGACTAATCCGAGCCTTCTCTGACCCTAAAAGCCTTCTTTTTTTTTTTCTTTTTTTTTGCGGCTTTATAGGGTCAGAGGAACGCCTATAGTGAAAACCGGGGGATTACTGAACACGCACAGTCATGCACTTTCAACGATGTTTGCTGTGTCGGGTCGTTTTTTTACGATAATTTAGCTCAACAGATCGATCAATTAATGTTTATTATACCGAGTTGCAATGATAAAGCCGCACCTTTATCGATGGTAGTGACACAATAAAACATTTATGTTTTAAAGTACACTTTTATTTACTGTATCCGCCATATTGCATTTTGCATATTAATTAAATTCCCGTGATATTCTCGCGAGAGGTGAAGGCATTCATATTCCCCTCATCAAATAAGTCCACTATCAACTGACAGCATCGAGGGATTTTTGGAGTGGAACAGACTCTTCTCGGAGCCTAATTAGGGTCTAAACTTTAAAAATAAGTAATTGGATGTTGTTCAGAGTATTGCTAGTGCAAAAAGGAAAAGTTGGTCGCAATTTTGAAATGTTTTGAATTTTGCGGGAAATATTTATCGGAGCACCGGTCACTATCACGTGACATTTGACCTGAATAATAACAAATGTTGGAAATTTAATTTTTTTTAACTTCGTCTGAAACGGTTGACCATTACAACTTTATTAAGGTTAATAAAACAAATATTTCGATTCAGATAGGTAAATAAATATATTGATAATCGGTTTATATGCTTGAAATGTTAATCCAATGAATACTTACATAGATATATTGATTTAAAACCAAGAGGGTAGTTCCTCTCCCTCGCGGGAGAGGAGATCCCCGTGTTTTTACTATAGGAGTTCCTCTGACCGTACACAGCCAGATGAAATATCAAAAATCGTAAAAAGGGCTGGTAAGGTCAGAGAAGGCTCGGATTAAGTCCCGACAAAATTACACTCGCAAACGGACGTCAAATCACACACAAAAAAAAAATCAATAAAAATAAAAATAAAAATAAATAAATAAATAAATAAAAATAAATCATATGATAACACTTTAAACATGTTTGAACATGTTTTTTCCTAATATTTCATGGGTTTGAACCCATATTGATTATAGAACGCACGCATAATTAAAATCAGCATAATTATTTTCATCATTAAAAGGGGATGCCTCTCATTTTTCGAAATTGTCAACTTATAAAACATGCATAGACCATATCTAAAATTAACATTTTCCGAATCCCGTTTGAAAATACCTTTAAAACTGTCGAAACTGTATATAAAGCATATGACAACTGACAAACTTATTTTGGTCTTTGAAAAAGTTAAGTTTCATCTATGAGCATGATGAGTACAAATAACTAAACTACATTAGAACACAACCTAAGCAAACATATGATTATTTCTCTCCTTCAAAACACCTTATCTAGAGAAAAATTACTACATTTTTGGCCCGTTCCAATGTTAAACCCTGCTTTACTAACGACAGTTAAGATAAGTGCACGCTGTGGACTTGACGAGCAATTTGTGAAGCACCTATATAGGTCCTGTATTTAATTCATTCTGTCTCACCCCACCCCCACCGTCCACACCCTTGTTTTTGTATATCTGCCTGTCTGTCTGTCACACATTTTGTCCTGAGTAGTTCTCCCGAACCGTGGCCGGATTTCAATAAAACTTGGCAAGGATGATCAGTACCAAGTCTAGTTGTGGGCGGATTTCAACGAAATTGCTTAAGGATAATCAGTTTCAAGTATAGTTGCGCAAATCGCCGCCGTGTTATGGTTAAATGACTTTTTGTGGAGTTATGGCCCTATAAAGGTTTTAATACACAAACTTTGTCCAAAACTATTTCTCCTGAACACCTAGCCGGATTTCAACAAAACTTCGCAGGGATGATCAGTACCAAGGACAGTTGCACATATCATTGTCGTGTTTCGGTTGTATGCTTTTTGGCGGAGTTGTGGCACCTTATACAACTTTGTCCGGACTATTTCTCCTGAACCCCTGGCCTGATTTCAACGAAACAAAGGGAAGGTATCTGGCCCCAAGAACAAATCGACGAAACTCAGTGGCACCGATAACACTAGGTTATTATTACCAGGAATATATATTGTTAATGCATTATGTAGTCAGAAATGTATTCTGTGACTGGTTATCATAATTATATCAATTGGGGGTCATCCTGTTATGCTGTTATACAATGGTACACCAAACTTGACAATTCTTCCAGGCGTCTGCTACAATACATATGTACAACAAACGTACTTGACAATTCTTGCCAGGCGTCACTACAATACAAGGGTACATCAAACGTACTTGACAATTCTAGACAGGCGTCACTACAATACAGTGGTACACCAAACGTACTTGACAATTCTTCCAGGCGTCTGCTACAATACAAATGTACAACAAACGTACTTGACAAGTCTTGCCAGGCGTCACTACAATACAAGGGTATACCAAACGTACTTGACAATTCTAGACAGGCGTCTCTACAATACAGTGGTACACCAAACGTACTTGACAATGTTTCCATGCGTCTGGTACAATACAAATGTACAACAAACGTACTTGACAATTCTTGCCAGGCGACACTACAATACAACGGTACACCAAACGTACTTGACAATTATAGACAGGCGTCACTGCAATACAATGATACACCAAACGTACTTGACATTTTTTCCCTGTGTAGTACAATACAAATGTACTACAAACGTACATGTACTTGACAATTCTTGCCACGCGTCAATACAATAGAACGGTATACCAAACGTACTTGACAATTCTTACCAGGCGTCTGCTACATTACAAATGTAAAATAAACGTACTTGACAATTCGTGCCAGGCGTCACGACAATACAACTATCAGTAAAGGTAAATACTTTGTCTTAATATTACAATCGTAACGCTTGATTATGTGTACAGTAGGTCATGTTATTTTAAAAAGCTTAATCAATAAGAATAACCGATCTTTAAAACCTTTTTCCGCTGGTAAAATGGTGCACTCTGGCGAGTTTTGGGAGACACATTTGGGAATAAAACGAGCATAGCCTATCAGGGAAAAGGTTTTCGGTCGGGGTTTGCAGTGCCTAAGGGACCACGCAATATTTATCGGGGGGTTAGGACCGGTGCAAATAAAAATGTTATAAAAGAAAAAGTACGTCCCATGGCAAGCAAACGGAAAAAAATGTATCGTACCATGGTTTGTCGCGACAAAAAAAGTACCTGTTCCATTCCATTTTGCACCATTTCCAACGGCCAGTCTGATAAACATTATCGTAATCTTTGGCGAATTATCGCAAAGTCGCCAAAAAGCTATACATTCGCCGGATATATTTATTTATTTGGAACGCTCACCATAACATCACCACAAACTTACTTGCATGTACTTGCTCGCGACAAATTTTACCAATCCGTTTATTTTTTTTATTGCACGCCATAACATCACCACAACCTTTTAAATTCAGATTAGCCGTTTGTTTATTCACAGAACATCACGACAAACTTTTCCATTCTGATCTATTGTATCTGAAGACCCTGTTAGCCAAATCATCATCGCAAAACATAAGACTTTATACAGAATTTTATTATAGCTATCTACTTTGCATTTTATGTCAAAGGACGTACCACTTGAACAAGTAATTTAGCCAAGTGTATTTTTTTCATGGAACCTTATTTTTAAACATTTATTTAATTATGTTCATTGCAAGAACTTTTTTAAATACCAAACACCATGATAACTCCAACATTTAAAACCAGAACAATTAAAATTGTATCCCAAGTGCAAACTAATATTGTCAGTATGACCTCAATAGGTAGATGTGTATATATAGGTTTGTTGGTTTGTCTGGTGTTGCCTATTGGACTGCTACAGTTAGTGACGTGTCCATGAAAATGGGAGTAATGCAGAAATGACAGCACACGACATCTCCATGAAAATGGGAGAAATGCAGAAATGACAGTGCTCAACATCTCCATGAAAATGGGAATAATGCAGAAATGACAGTGCTCAACATCTCCATGAAAATGAGAGTAATGCGGAATGACAGCGTTCGACATCTCCATGAAAATGGGAGTAATGCAAAAATGACGGTGCTCGACATCTCCATGAAAATGGGAGTAATGCAGAAATGATAGCGTTTGACATCTTCATAAAAATGGGAGTAATGCAGAAATGACAGAGCTCGACATCTCCATGAAAATGGGAGTAATTAAAAAATGACAGCGTTCGACATCTTCATAAAAATGGGAGTAATGCAGAAATGACAGAGCAGATATCTTCATGAAAATTGGAGTAATGCAGAAATGACAGTGCTCGACAACTTCATGAAAATGAGAGTAATGCAGAAATGTCAGTGCTCGACATGTCCATGAAAATAAGTAATGCAAAAATGTCAGCGTTCGACATCTTTATAAAAATGGGAGTAATGCAGAAATGACTGCACTCGACATCTCCGAGAAAATGTGAGTAATGCAGAAATGGCAACACTCGACAACTCCATGACAATTAGATTAATGACAGTACTCAACATTGCTCAATATCTCCATGAAAATGAGAGTAATGCCGAAATAACAGTGCTCGACATCTCCATGAAAATGAGAGTAATGCAGAAGTGACAACGTCGATATCTCCATGAAAGTTGGAGTTATAAAGAAATTACAGTGCTCGACATCTCCATGAAAATGAGAGTAATGCAGAAATGACAGTGCTCGACATCTCCATACAAATGGGAGTAATGTAGGAATGACAGCACTCGACATCTCCATTAAAATGGGAGTAATGTGGAATGACAGCGCTCGACATCTCCATAAAAATGGGAGTAATGTAGAAATGACAGCACTCAACATCTCCATGCAAATGGGAGTAATGTAGGAATGACAGCACTCAACATCTCCATGCAAATGGGAGTAATGTAGGAATGACAGCACTCGAATCTCCATTAAAATGGGAGTAATGCAGAATGATAGCGCTCAATATCTCCATGAAAATGAGAGTAATGCAGAAATGAAAGTGCTCGACATCTCCATTAAAATGGGAGTAATGTAGGAGTGACAGCACTCGACATCACCATGCAAATAGGAGTAATGTAGGAATGACAGCACTCGATATCTCCATTCAAATGGGAGTAATGCGGAATGACAGCGCTCAACATCTCCATGCAAATGAGAGTAATGCAGAAATGACAGTGCTCGACATCTCCAGGAAAATGGGAGTAATGCAGGAATGACGGCGCTCGACATCTCCATTAAAATGGGAGTAATGCAGGAATGACAGCGCTCGACATTTCCATAAAAATGGGAGTAATGCAGAAACGACAGTGCTCGACATCTCCATGAAAATGAGAGTATGCAATGACAGATTTTAATTTTGAGAGGATTTATTTAAATAGTGTCAGTTTATTTAAATTGTGTCGATTTATTGAAATAATGTCATTTAATTTAAATCGTGTCAATTTATTTAAATATGGTGCAGTCCATGTTAAATAGTGAAAAAAAAATGTTTTCGAGCTAAATATTTTATTTCTTTTACAGACGACGCACCATTTCTCTATTTCAAAATTTCAGTCCATTATTTATTTTGAAAAACATCACCAGAACATTGCAGAGAAAAAAATATGCAAATGAAGTTTGCTGCAAAGTATTTTACTATGTAAATAAGGTCTGCGGCAAAGTAAGAGGAAACATCGCCAAAAGGTTACAGCTAAAAGTGGTATGCAAATGAAGTGTGCTAAGAAGTTGCCGCACACTTTTACTATGCAAATGAGGTCTTCGGCAAAGTTGCGGTGAACATCATTAGAACCTCATTTGCATATTTGTTTGCTGCATAATTCACTTGCATACTAAAAGTGTACCGCAACTTCGCCGCGAACTTGTCAGCCGCAGCTTTGCATCAATGTTTGCTGCAGAGTTGCAGCAAACAGTCGCCAGAAGCCTATATTTTTGGTAAGGGGGCCTTTTATGGTCTAAGATCACTGCTTCAATATTTGTAATTGTTTAAAGTTTTTTGGTGGGGAAAGAATTTGACTTAAAAAAAAAGTCACATAAAAAATAGTATCAATTCCCTCCCTTAATAACTCAGCAAAGTAGTAATTAAAGAAATTCATATCTTCTGGGCATCTAGTTGCTAGTGAGATATTTTTGTTGCACAAGCTTCTTGCCTTTTTGATATCATGTTTTCTTATTGTCCACGGTAGTTTCATCTTTTGAGCCTCGGTTATAATCTTTTCAGTCAAATCCTTGAAGTTTATACAAATTAATAGTTCCTATCCATTTTTTGCATGCCTTCAAAATCAACTTATAAAGCTTGTTTTACACATTCCTTTCTAAGACTTTCTATGTCATCTGTGTATACCATATAATATTATGTTATTCTTAATCTTTCACGTATTAATTAAATAAATAATATTAATAGTATATTATAAGATGAAATGTATATATTGTAACAGATTATTAGGTGTTTTTGATTCTTCTGAATTTTGTATGGATTGCTTTTTGTTTTACATAGTCAACAAAAAGACACATTGTAAAGATTGTGTTGGGTACACACTTTGCTATAATTGCACGTATGCATGTGCAAATTGTAATAGTACTTGCAGGGTTTTCAACGGAGAACGTATTTGTTTCGAATGTTGGACTCACAATGGATATGATCTTGTTGCAGATTATCGGGGAGTTCGCAACAAGAGCGTTTATCACAGAAGATATCATCTAGAAAACTTTTGGGAGGGTACAATTTATCCCCAAAAGACAAGCAGAGATGTGAGGATTTGTTTAACAAAGAAATATAAAAAGATCGGACAGGGAAAGTAGCATTCAAGGAGGACAGTCAACCACAAAACACAGAAACAAACAGGCAAACAGACAAATAAGAAGGCAAAAATAATAATAAATACAAACGACATCACATTCACAAAAGGGTTGACAATAGGGCTATCGCCTTGGAACGGTCAGTGGCAAAGTAGGCCACTGGGGGTTTAAAACGGTACTAGGGTGCACCAAACCTCACACTTACCCTACTGTCATCCCATTAAAACAGGACAGTGTAAATAAAGAAATCCTTGCCATGATCTAATCTATAACCAACAAGGCAGCATCAATAGGCAATACAAGTAAAACACAAATATGCTCGTGAAAATATAATGCAAAAAAACAATTGCCTAGAAAGCCACAATGAAGGTACTCATTGACTTGGCAGAAGCCAGAGCAACAAGAGAATAAACCATTAAGGGCACGACAAGAACGATCATATACAAACATCAAACGCCACCGTCCCAATGGGCTTTAGGTAGGCGTCATCATAGGGTCCACAGCCTGTCCGGTCATCATACAATTAAAGAGAAAAGCATAGTGGCGAACTGTAAAAGGGTCCACCACCAAGCATGCAGTGCATTGCAAAATGAAAGGGTAATAACCTCTTTTGATAAACTTTTTAACAAGTTTAACAAAGATAGTATGAAAGTGATCATGACCAAGAATCTTACGACGTTTATAAATCACATCACCATAGAAGTCAGGTTGTGATAGTCCTTGTCGCAGAAGAGTGCTTAAATTACTTTTATATTTGGAAAGAAGATCAGGGTTACGATAATAACATTTTGCAAAGGTTTTACGAAGTTTATGGTAACGGTAACCCTGATTGAGTAGCTTTTCAGTTATACAAAGATTACAAATATTAAAGTCCTCAACTCGAGTACAAGCTCTTGAAAAACGAATAAGTTGAGATACATACACCCCATAAATACTGATAAAGGTTGCTCGGGGAACATCCCCATCCAAGTGGGGATAATTAACAATGTCAAAATTAAAATCATCTCTCTTGTCATAGATTTTGCTAATTATTTCACCATTTTCAATCGAGAGATCTAAATCAAGAAAAGAAGCGTTATTATCAGATATATTGGCTTTGTTAAGCTGAAGTTCTTTGGATACATACTATTAACCATAGTTAACGTTCAGCTCACGTTGAACAAGCCAACAGTTCGGATACAGTAGCAGCATTTTTCGATCTTCATCTCTCGATTTCAAATGATTGTATTCATACTAAAATCTATGATAAGAGAGATGATTTCAATTTTAACATTAACTATCCACACCTGGATGGAGATGTACCTCGTGCTACCTCATACGGGGTGTATATCTCCCAGCTCATTCAATTTGCTAGAGCGTGTAATGATGTTATAGACTTCAATGATCGAAATCAAGTTATTACAAGTAAGTTCGTTACCACAAACTACGTAGATATTTCTCTAAATTCTACCGCCGCAACGAGGGCCTGCTGGAAAAGTACAACACCAACCTTAAAACACTTCTGCGACTAGGCATATCACAACCCTCATTTCATGGAGATGTCTATAAACTTCGAAAGTTAAAGGGGTCTGACGGGTTTCCTGACTGCTTTACAAATTTAATCAGGAAGTTCGTCAGAAAAGGATATAACCCTTTGGTTTTACAGCGCACTGCATGTTTAGTGATTGACCCCTCTGCAGTCAGTCATTACGCTTCTCTTTTCTTTTCACTTGTGCGATGACTGGACTAACTCTCGGGACTCCATGATTGTACCTACTGAAACCCCAACTAAGGGAGGTGGGTGCATGAGCTTTCGTCCCTCGGGTTTTCTGGTCGTACCCTAGATTGGTTTTCTCTTTAGCTGCAACTACTATGGTTGTTCAGTACGAATCTGGATTCATCCTGAGATGTTTATTATTTTGTATGTGTTTCTTTAGTTAGTTTCTCTGGATGTGGACTTTATTGTTAGAGAATTCCTTTTGATGGGATGTTGTTTTGTTTACACTGTCTTGTCTATTTGAGCGCTGAAGACAGGATAATAGCGAGGATTGTGCACATATAAAATCGATTCAATCTAACCAGTAGGCCTTTTTGCCTACTGACCGTTCCAAGTCGGTAACCCTATCTTCACCACCCTTTCTGGTTGTTTTTTTGTCTCTTTCATTGTATTGTCATGTCCTTGTTTGCAGTTCAGTGCGGACCTACGATGACATTGCGTTCGGACGCTGTGGTTTCTATAGGACCCTATATCTCGTTTTTGGAAAGAAAGGGTTATCAATGTTCAATATTTCATCCAGATACCGAGAGGTGTCATTAAAGGAGACTGTACATTTTTTAGATAAGATAGGAGGTCGGAAAAGAGTAATTAAATTTATTGACATTTTCCAGAAGATATTCAAGCTATTAGAAATAAAAAAAGAAACAAAGCCAATTAAGACAAAAGGCATATTAGATGTTTGCACATATGAAAGAATTTGTTTGAAACTCCGATGATATGATTTTAATGAAACCTTTTTCTCTGCTATTTTAGTTTTGTTCATCCAACGATAGCTATGAAAACAGGAAATGCGGGGATTAATACTAATGCAGCGGTACAACCAATTATCCCACTTGTGATTTGCAACCCTGTATTAATTCTGCTGCATAATTTGTAACTAAGTCTGTATGCTGCCGCTTGTCGATTCAAGTAACTAATTAATTCCTCCTTGCATTTAATTTCTTTCATTATAATAGTTAGATTAATTGAAATATTTAGAAAACAATTGCTCATGTTCTTCGGCTGATATATTACCATGTTTTAATAATCGTCGATTATGCTAATACATTTATTCGTCAACTGTGGACTATTATTCCCTGATTCGATACTCCTAGTCTTTTCTGAATAACTTTATTCTCGTATTCTTTGACAAGATTACTCGATGTTTTCATTTTATCTGCTAATTCTTTCCACTTTAACAAAGACATGTATACTATAAGGTTAGATAAAAATAAAATAAAATAAGCTAAGTTGTAAAACATGCAATATTTATTTCTTGGTTGCTTTATTGGCTGGTGCTTTGTTTAATTTGGCAATATTTGATAGGGCTAGTGCTTGTTGTTTTTCCGCACGTGCTATTTTAGCCCTAAGCTCTGTCTTTACCTTTGCTGTTCTTGTTTTGTTGGCTAGTTGCTTTTTTAAACCATTTATTTCACACCCTGTTGCAAGATGAAACAGTTGTATGGCTTGTCAGTTCCTGATATACTTCCCGGCTTTTTTGCTCTAGGTGTAAAAGGTTTTGGTGGTGCCTCTTTTGGTTTTTGTACATGCTTGACTACTTTAACCAAACCATAATATCTGACTTGATTAGTTTTGAAACATTCTGCTTCTGTTCCGAGTTTTTTCCAAGATGGGATTGTTTTTATTCCGCAATAAACTTTAGACATTATACTAGTAGGTTAGATAACATTATCGAAGTATATTATTATAATGGAAATTCCAAACTACGATATGAAGACAGACAACGGTAATTTCAAACAGATATGGAACTTCATGCCAGACTGTTGTTTTAGAATGCTTGTATGTGGTAATTCAGGATCTGGCAAGAAAACTTGCTAAAGGTTTTGCTAAAAACTTGGAACAGTCAAAGTACCGGGTCTTGTCGCAAACACTTGAAAAAATGGCAAAAAAGAATAAAATTCCAGTCGAAGATATACTGGAGTGTTCAAATGATCAAGTTATCCCTGTGAATGATTTACACTCTGATTCTCAAAAGATAGCTATTTTTGATGATTATGTTTGCGAGCGTAACCAAAATGATATTGTCAATTATTTCATCCAAGGCAGACATAAGAATGGTTGCGTGATTTACTTGTCACAATCCTACTACAAAACTCCCAAAGACATTCGTTTGAACTGTTCTCATTATATTCTCTTCGCGACTCCAGTTAATCGTGAGCTGGGTATGCTTTCCAACGAACAAGGTGTTAGCAAAGAGCAATACAGAAAAGTAACTGACAAACAGTATGACTTTCGGTATCTCGATCGTCCTAGAAAGTTAGTAAGGCGTAACTTTAACGGTGAAATTTAATGTAAACATATTATATATAATGGGACTTTTTAATGATCTTGGCGAGGAAGTTACTACTGGCATTGTTAATATTACAAATTTTGGTATTGTGCTGACTGAGTACCCAAAAACCAGGAAAATATTCTGAGAAGTGATCTTGACATGGATAAAAATAGAATTACCAATGTTGGCAATCCAGAAAAAGTAGATGATGTAGCAAGAAGGCAATTTACTCAAAGAAGAATAACAAAACTCATACGTGATTATAATATTGATAAAATTCCAGAGATGATGAACAATTTGACAACAGGTGTTGGTGACAAAATAAGCCTTATACAAAAGCAATTACAAACAAATCGTGAGAAAATGGTTTTGTAATTCAAAATGGTTTGAAAGATGAAATAACACTTCTAGGTGATGCTTTGAAAGAGTTAGAAAAGAAAGAAGATGGATTGGAAGTTGATAGCAAGCTCTATAAAAAGTTAGGCGAAAAAATACAAGTTGGTGTTGACAGTATTAACGAGCGAATTAAAAAAAATCGATAAACAAATGGTTGATAACAATGAACTTGAAGCTGCTATTCAGATGCTACGACACAAATGAGAACTGCTTTTGCTGCTGAAATAACTCAAATAAAAATATTAAATGGGCAGACAAGCACTAACGTTGACGATATCAGCAAAGAGTTTGAAGACATCAAACAGAAAATGGTTGACGGCAAGTCTCTGGAGACTGCTCTGAACAAACTGGTTGACACTAATAAACTAGAAACTGCTATTGCTGATGCTTCAAAGCAGTTAAAAGCTGCTCAGGGTGAAAGAAGAAAAGCTTTTGATTATGAAATAGCTTCTCTTAAAGAGCATAATCAAAAGTCTGATAGCCGGTACACAGCACTTCTTGGGATAATTAATGAGTTAAAAGCAAAAGTAGAATATTTAAGCCGGATTCTGATTCTTGAAGCTGCAATAGGTGATGGAATAAGTATTATTCAAGATAACAATGGTTATGCATCACACCCAACGGGAAAATTTGGGCCAATAGCCTCCCATGGCTTCACTTTTCTCAAAGCATTTACTCTCAAATATAGCTCATTTGTAAAAAGTGGAGAATATGCTACAAAATAAATCCTGATAGTAGTGGCGTAACAATTGTAAAACCCGGGCGTTATGTAGTTGAGGCAGACCTTGCATATACTGTTGAAAATACAGACATTGATATAGAATATTTCAGCTTGTTTAATGCAGGCGACCGGGAACCATTTTATCAACCAAAAATAGAAAATGGTAAACGAATACTGAAAGAAACATTTGAAGCATATCTTCCAAAATCTCAACATTGGGCCATCTTTACAATCATAAAATATGACACTACTCAAGTTTTTAAATATGAAAAATCTAGTTTTAAACTGTTTTATATAGGTGATTAATTTTATCTACTTATATATATAATGGAACAAAAAATTGTATTATCATCAGAAAGAGCTTCAATAATTAATAGCTCAAATACACCGAGTAATTTTACAACCGCATTTGATAGACCATTGATATCAGACAAGAACAAACATTATGGTATTGGGCTTGATAAGATTAATTCTATGACTTAATCATGGTATAATATTAGCGAGGATTTTAATAACAAGGCGATAAGATATCACAATGGAACAATTTCGA
Source organism: Cyrtodaria siliqua (assembly GCA_037043455.1). Classification (NCBI taxonomy): domain Eukaryota; kingdom Metazoa; phylum Mollusca; class Bivalvia; order Adapedonta; family Hiatellidae; genus Cyrtodaria; species Cyrtodaria siliqua. The sequence continues at coordinate 83,158 of JAWPHD010011414.1, forward strand.
AAAGTATTATTTTTACAAATGGAAATTACAGTTATGCTGATATCGATAATTATATAAAAGAAACATTGTCTGTAAATGGTGATTCACCTGATGACTCACCTGTCCCAATAAGAATTGAATTTGATTTATCAAGTTTAAAATGTTCAGTTACCATTCCTAATAATTTTACACTTGATTTGAGAGAATCAAACTTTCAATCAGCGCTTGCAATCAGTACTGTTATTCATTCGATCTTTGGAGATCGCTGAGCCCGATACTTATATTTAGTTATCGGTGGTACTTTTTCATTTCGTTTGTTTTCTTACTTAATTTTTGAGTCGGTGGTTCCACTACTCCGGCCGATAAAAGGCTCTGGGTATTGTTTAACCACTTATAGGATATGTTTTCTGCTTTTTAATTTAGTCTTTTGGCTATTACTTGTGATACGCAGGCTTCATAACCGCTGCTCCCAACTAAATTCCATTGTGTTTATTTCGCTCTTCGGGGCATTTCATTTTATTAGATACTGGGACTATACGCCGTACGACATGGGGAAGCAATTAACTCCATGTCCACCGCCGTATGCATGCCATCTTCGGGATGGTTAAAATTGTGTATTATTGATTTTATGAATATTGAGTTCTGCTCAACCCGGGGCTAGAGGGGGTGAGCGGTAGCTAGCATATTTCACTACCGCTCATGAACATTCTCAATCAAACCGAGACTGCAATATTTCGTATGTGTCGTGCTCGGCCGTTTCCAAAGGTCCATTATTATACTCTTTTTCACACTTTGATTGGGTTTGACAAAGATGCGGTTATTAGAGAAACCAAATTTGGGACAGTAGTACCAAACGTAACAAATTCTATTGATACTTTATATATTCATTGTGATTTGATAAGTAATTCTATTGTTGATGGATCATATGGGGATGTTATTTATGAAATAAGTACAGCTGACCTTACGAGTTCATATCCTTTCAGAGATGAACCGATAAGAGTCGGGTTCTGTGGAGTAAACAAAACGATCATTAACAGTATT